>QRFJ01003512.1:32690-47320 GCA_006176705.1 Cocos nucifera | reverse complement strand
AGATCAGTTCAATTGATGATCATCAGATTCAAAACCTTGTTTGTGTGACCCAGTTAGGTTCAGTTCTGTATGGTAATGGGATATGTCATGATCTCTATCATAGACATCATCGAAACTCCTTTCGATGGATCAGAACTCTTCTGATTCGAACAGCTAGAATGATCGATCATCTAAATCATTCTAATTGCTCCCAAAATCCACCAGTGACACCTAGCAGTATATGGTGGCAACCCATCAGAGCTGAATGCAAACCTCTTGGTGCAGCTACCTGTGTGATTCAGTTCTTCTATCTTGAGCCCCGATCAGATTAGGGTTAAGGTGAACTCGTCAAACCCTAGTCTCTGTCATATGATGTAATCATTCGATTCGAGTCCAATGTGAAAATCTAAATAGAAACTCTTTCTATTATTTCACTCTACCATGGCCATGGATTTCTGGACTTGATTCTCATGATCATCATAGGGCTGCTCCTCTACCACCGAGGTAGATAGATTCCCATCTTGATGCAATCCAGTTCCTACAATGAACATGCTATAGCCAACATACACCTCAGGATTCCATATGGCTAGGAGACCGAGTAATGGTGTAGTCAAACTATAACACCCTCAAGGTGAACTGCCGATGCATCCTCAGGTCAAAGAACCAGACACACTACTGCAGCATCGAGTCAGTCATTGACGAGAAGGTAGACTTCCTAATGACTACTCGAGGTGGTCACGCTCAGTGCCCTCATTCTCTAACGAGTACCTATACTTTCGCTCCGGTGTCTCCACACCGTAGACTCAAGACTCATCTACTAAAGAGAAGCGATCGTACACCAACCTTCCGGATCAATCACCATCCTCGTGATGATCCTATGGTCGAGAGCTGTTTATGAGTTAATAATGATTATTCATGTCTTAAATTTTCAACTCTTGAAAATATGAATTATCATTACCATTAACTCAAAGGATGTATCACAGATACTAAATACACAGGTGTGATAGAAAATAACCCATTTTATAGATTATAGTCAAAATTACAATTTTGCCCCTAGAAGTGTATTACAAGTGTCAGCCAATTCTGGCTTCTAGGGCACATATATCTAACAGAATCATGATCCTCACTCTCCATGGCCTCTACATAATTCTCTGGATCTCCATGGCCTCAACATCATGGTCTCCATGGAGATAACCTCATCAATGCCATATCGGATCGATCTCCTAATAGTACGTTGGGGCTTGTGCAAAGCCACTCCCACTGTCACATCTCTACCTGATGTTTGTGGCTGCTCTTGTACATCTATCTGAACTATCAGCCCTCTATGTTGATTTTTAATCTGAGATAATACTTTTCTGCCCAACTCCACCTCAACAGGAACACTCCTGTAAGTGGATGTAACCTGCATGCCATCATTCTCTGATTGGCCACTGCTGTTCATCTTTGTTTTCCCAGTTCCATCTATCTCAGACCTCCTTAAGATGCTCTTCTCATCAAAGATAACATTCCTACTGATCACTGACTTTTATGCCTGAGAGTCCCACAGCAAGTACCCCTTGACTCCTTGTGGATATCCTATGAATGTCATCTTTTAAGATTTCGGATCCAATTTGCTCCTCTCGGTTGCCTCCACATGTGCATAGGCTGTGCAACCAAAGATTTTCAGGTGACCAAAGTCCACCTTCTTTCCACTCCAAACCTCTTCTAGAATGCCTCCATTCAGCTTATAATGAGGGGACCTGTTCACAAGAAAATAAGAAAAAGTTAGAGCATCACCCCAAAAGGACTTTGGGAGTGATGTCTGTAGGCTCAAACTCCATGCCCTCTTGGTCAGTGTCCGATTCATCCTCTTCGCAACACCATTCTGCTGGAGAGTCATCCTCACCATGTAATGGTGTTTGATGCCATTTTTCTTACAATACCTCCTGAACTCTAGGCTAGTATACCCCCTCCATTGTTCGACCTTAGACACTTTACCTATCTCCCTGACTCCTCTCTACTTTAGCTCTCCAGGCTCTAACTCGGGCAAACACCTCTGATTTTTCTCTAATCAGATAAACCCATACCTTTCTTGAGAAATCATCAATGAAAATAATAAAGTATTTTGCCCCACCTCTAGCTGATACAGAAGCTGGTCCCCACACATCCGAGTGCACTAAATCCAACACTCCCTTGCTGCGCTTGGTACTTCTGGCAAACTTCATCCTATGTTGTTTGCCAAAAATACATGGCTCACAAAAATCTGTGCCCTCCTTCTTCAGGGCTGGGATCAAACCTCTTCTACTTAGTTCTGTGAGCCTACGGTCACTCGTATGATCCATCCGATAGTGCCATAATCAATATAAAATCTGCTCCTTCTGTGCCACTGCTAGCACCTCTGTACTATCATTTACTACTGAGTCTTTCATTCTATAAAAAATATTGCTCAGTCTTCTACCTCTCGTCACCACCAAAGCTTTCTTAAAAATTTTCAAACATCCACTCCTAGCCTGGCTACTAAAAGCATAACCCTTCTCCTCCAAGTAGCCCAAAGAAATCAAATTCTTTTTCAACTTCAGTACATGCCTTATATTTGATAATGTATGAATGATCCCATCATACATCCTCCCCCTAATAGAGCTAATTCCAGCTACTTTGCATGGGTGATCATCTCTAAGGATGACACTTTCACCATCGGCCTTCTGGTAGATAGCAAACAACTTCCGATGAGAAGTATAGTGGTGAGAGCATGCTAAATCTAATATCCATATAGTATCTCACTCTGTGAATCCATCTGATATAACTAGCAGGTCTTCTCTACTACTCACAAAAGCTGTATCATCTTCCTTGCTGGCCTTCTCTTTTTCTGATCTCAAAAGGGGACAATCTCTCCTCAGGTGTTCAAGCTGATGACATTTATGATATTTCAATATCATCTTCCTCTGATCGTGAGACTTTGACCTATCCTTGGATTTCCCTCTTGTCTTCTCTTTTGATCTTCCTTATCTTTCGTTCATAGCCAAGATCTCAGACTTAGGGTCTCCCTTGCAGATCTTCTCTCTTTTCTTATTTGATCTAAGCACACCAACAACCTCTTTATAGTTTAGGATCTCCTTCCCATAAACTAGAGTTGTTATGAGACCATCATACGAACTTAGGAGAGAACATAATAGCAGTAATGCCCGATCCTCCTCGTCGATCTTCACATTCAAACTCATCACCTCAGAACACATCTGATTGAACCTTTGGATATGTGCAATAAGATCTCCACATTCGGACATCCTCAAACTATACAGCTATTTCTTCAACCATGGCTTGTTCATCATATTCTTCCCCATGTATGTGTTCTCCAGTCTCTCCTAGAGCCCCTTTGTTATAGTCTTTATGCAAACCTCGGGCAAAACCTGATCGACCAAGCACATCCACATTGTGCTAAAAGCAATTTTCTCCAACTTTTCCCAATCCTCGGCACTGATCTTTTTTGGCCTTTCTTTTGTCAAGATCTTGCAGATCCTCTACTGAACCAACAAGTCATTTACTCTTTGTTGCCATAGAGTAAAGTTTTTCTTATCGTCGAACTTCTTAAAATCTATCTTGAATCCACTTGATCCCATGACTTCAAACAAATCAAGAACAGATCCTTAACACCCTTCACGATCACACACTAGTAAAACTATCATTCACAAAAGATCTAACTAGTCCTAGATTCTCTTTCCAGACTTCTGTATCATCGTTCCTTCGTGTAAACAATCTTCACCTCAATCTAGAGACAACCATGAAGCAAACTAAAAGTTTTAGGATAAAACCTGATGCAACAGATCCTAGATGTAGTAAATCCTAGGTGTCTTCCTTCCTTTCATGCAATACCGCTCTGATACCAAATGTTGAGAATTTACGCTCTTTCCACATGGATCGACATGACCGTCGGTGATTAGCCAAGCAACAAGGAAGTAATTCTCAGAGATCTCAACGGAAGCATGATTAAATAAATCAAGGAATAGAGAAGAAGAGAAGAAAAATTTTTGGGAGAAAAGAGCTTTTATTCATTATATTTCAGCACTCTAACAATCTTGCCCTATTTTCAGTATATATACTTTACAATGGGTTAAGTCCAAGCTCATAGAAAAATTTTCCAAACCCAAACAACCCACGTAGATGAAATAATAACCCATGAAAATTGAGTTGGCCCAGTTTCAGTGAGCCAACTAACCTGAGAATGGGTTGGCTCAGATCCAGACTGAGCCAACCTAGTTGTGTACCCTATCAATAGTCTAAAAATACTACTTTTTATCTAAATTTTTCTCTGAGACCTACTCGACCCAGTCCTGGACTGAGCTGTCTCAGTTTCCAACTGAGCCAGCTCAGTCTTAGAGTAAGTTGGCCCAGTTTCTAAACTTTACTATTGAGACTGATTCTTCTTCCGACTCACTTCCATCTTCCCATGACCTATCTTTTCATATTTTGAAGACTTGGAAGTGCCACTTCTAAGCTCGCATGGCTAACCCAATACATGAAAGCACTCACCGAGCCCATGTACACTCATGTCTCCCATGCTCTTATCTCCTAGATCTAAACCCGATCCATACATGAGTTAGCCACCTTAAGACCTTATTCGACCAGGCCTTAAGACCCAAACAAAAAATCCTATCCAATTTTGTTCACCATCGTTGAGCCGACTCTGTCAGGAGCCGAGCTAACTTGACTACATCTTGCCTGAATCCTATCTTTCATCTACCTGAGATAGTCAGCTCGACTGCACCCCGAGTCATCTCGATCTTAGCCCAAGCCGGCTTGACTGTATTTGAGCCGGCCCCTTATCTTGGCTGATTCTTCTTATGGCATTGGTCCTTTGCTCTACCTTATGTCCTAGATTTTTGGAGCATCTACCAAGCATCTCAAGGTCCTCACAACTGAACCTTGAGCCTGTGTAGAGCTACACGTTGCCCTACCCTAGGGCTCACACCTGTCCTAGCTCTAGGACTCACACCTATCCTAGTCTTCCGGAGCCAACACCTTGGCTCCTCTTATGGCGCCCCAAGGCTTGGGAGCACCATACCAAATCCTACAATCTCTATCTTGGTGCGTCCAAGCCTTGGCACATCTGGCAATGTTCTCCTACATGATCCTACTATCACTACACACCCTGACAGCCTCTTATGCGAGCACTGCCTTTGCCAATTTTCTTCAGCTATTGTGCACCCTTGAGACATTTGGGATGATCATCTCCACCACTGAATCCCTAAGCTTGCTTCTTCGCACCATCCTAGAATTATAGGAATCCTTCTGCCTGGCAGCTGCAATAATTATCCTGGACTTTCCTTAAGTTCTCGCAACGTTCCTGTACTGGCACTCATTGCATATCCCAACATAGTCTCCTCAGAACTTCACCAGTCTTTCTCGTACGTGCCACTCCACCTAGAACTATGCATCTTCAGTGTTGGTGCTAGGATATTAGTCCTCATACACTCCTCCACTCTAA
The DNA here is from genome assembly GCA_006176705.1 of Cocos nucifera. Taxonomy (NCBI): domain Eukaryota; kingdom Viridiplantae; phylum Streptophyta; class Magnoliopsida; order Arecales; family Arecaceae; genus Cocos; species Cocos nucifera. The sequence continues at coordinate 41,883 of QRFJ01003512.1, read as the reverse complement.
ACTTGTGTCACATCTCCATCGATGAAGCCACCTCTGCTCCGTGCTCCACCTAAAATCGAAGCCTACTTGATGCTATAGAAGTTGACTTTATAACCGACTACCATGAGGCCAACCACTTAATGCTACACTATTGAGCCTGCCATTGTACCTCAAACATCATCATTGCCCCTTCGGATCCTCCATACTCTACGGACCCCTCCAATGCCATCTCAAATACCTCTACAACCTGCGGGCACATTCAAAACCTAAGTGCTCATCCATCTCTTTAAAATCAATGATTGAACCCTAGGATATTCTATCCTATCCTTCTCCTCCTCTACCCCTGCATCAGCCATCACTTCAGTTGCACTCGAAAGAACTATAGCTCAAACCCTATCCTGGGCTCAGACCCACCTATCTCATCTCAAGGCTCCTGAGACTCCCTGGCTCTCCCTGAGACCTACTCTCAGTCTTTCTGAGATGCCTTCTGAAACTCTTCGCTATGATATCTCTCTCGACTACTACACCACCAAGCTTCTCTCAGTCCCGTGCCTCCAAAAAAATGCTACTACAGCACTCCAGTACTCCCTGCCTCATCTCTACGCCACCTACTTATAGATATTTGGGTGCTCTCTTGCTACACACAACCCTTCCTCCATCTGAATCACGACTCTTCCTGGTGCTCCTATAGAAGAAACCTAATCCAAGATCAGCCATCCAGCACTAACCTACTGGACCTTCATGGATCATCCATCTCCATTGTTGGAAATTATATCCTAAAGCCAATTATTTAGGATGTAGATAGTTGAGCTGATTTATAAAATATATTTTAATTATTAATAAATAAAATTATTATTTTGATATTTTCATCACTTTGTGCATCTTTCTGTAATGAACTCTTCTATGATGAAGTTCTTAGGACTATTTAGACTCGATAAAGGAGGATTTATCGTTTAGTCCTTAAACATATTTGCGACCAAATGATTCGTTGTTATCCAGGATGACAACGTATCGAGTGTAGGTTATTGTGTGCCATAAGTATTGGTTGTCCTCTTAACCAAGAAGTATGGAGATACTATTATAGCATGAAGATGAAGTATAGGGATACATTTCACTGAACGTGATTCAACTACGGAGCTCTCTACTGTCAAGAGTTGCTCGTGAAGGATATGGGTATAAGTGTCTCTTAGATCTGAGATCACCATATTGACTTGCAAGCAACTCACTATACTTAGGTACTGGACTACCTAAATTTTTAATTTAGTGATGGAAGGCTACTAGGTGCAGTCAAGTACTTGTGAAGTTGGTGTGTGTGTCAAGATGGGATTGACCCCTCCAAGTATGGGAGCAAGTGCATCACTGTATTTCAATTTAGCAAACCCTCAGTCAGAGTGGTCCATGTGATGGACACTGAATTTTAAAATACATTGTGGATAAATTTTAGGGTTGGCAGTAAATCCTAGATCATCCTTTGAGCATCAAGCTCAAGGGGATGAATTGTACGATAACCATATGCCATAGGTTCATCATTGTTGCATTGCAAATTTTTGACCTATCCAAATGTCGGGTACCATTGCTAGATGGTTACATCGGTTGGTACAGAAAATCAGTTCTTATGCTACCAATTTTCAAACCTATGGGGTCACACACAATAGGAGTTCCTACCTGATTTGATGGCTGATCATCAGTCCTGATTACCTAGGACTTTATGGTCAAAAGTCCGACTGGACTGGGACTCTTGACCAAGAGTCCCGCTAGACTGAGACACTAAGTCCTACTTGTCTGGGATTCTCTGATCCCACTAGTCTAGGACTCAAATATTGTGAGTTCCATTCATTTAGGACACTAGGTTCCAGAGTCCCACTAGTTTGAGACTCTTCAGGAGTTTCATATTGATGAGACTCTATTGTCCAAACACCCACCTGATTGGGACTCTATATTTATTAGAAGATGAATTAGCAATTTGGTTGTTGATTAGCTCAATTTGATTGAGCAATGAGGATTCGATCAAGTTTGATCGAATTAGTTCGATTGGGTTTGACCTGATTAGGTCATGAGATGACATAATCGCTATAAAAGATTTTATCCTAATTTGATCAGGGGCTAGACCTAATTAATTTTTAATTTGATTAGAAATTAATTGGTTTGAATTAAGTCTAATTTGGTTGGGTTTAACCTAGTCTAATTGTTATGGTATCAAGTCGCTCTGATACCAAACTGTCGGGATATCAGCTACTTTGATACCGCTTATTAAGGATCTAGTACCAAATTATTGTGACAAGAAGAAGGAAGAAATAAAGTAAGAAAATAATCAAGTACATAGATCAGTCTAAAGGCTCGCTTCCATGGGGTATGCAAAGCTTCACTATGAAAGAGCAAAATAGGTACAAGAGGAGAACACCCGCTCTAAACTCACCGTATACAAATCTCTCTCAACTAGAAGCTAGCCTCATAAAAGCTTTCTCAAAATCTCAAGAAGACCCACGAAAGCTACAAGATGCTCTGCCCTCATAGCCTCCTCGTCGGATGCTATATACTTATTGCTTCTCTCTCTCATGGGCTACACGTACTCGACACTCTGCCAAACTCCTCTTGGTGGCTACCTGAGCCTCTCTACGTGCCTCTCATGCCACACACGCCATCTTTTTTGCTCCATAGCATCTCAGCCCTTTAAATAGAATGAAAATTCTCTTCTCAGTAGTTCATAGGAGTCCTAATAAGGCTCATTCTCCTAATATGAGTCGAACATGTTCTTGATGGAGTCTTGGAATATTTTATGATCTTCAGATCATAACCACAACCCTCCATGGCCGCTGGATCCTATGGTCCATGTGCAACTCTCGTAGACCCCTTGGATTAATCATAATTCAAGTCCAAATAGAAAAAACTCCATCATGTTCTATTCACCTTCGTCGAGCTGGCTCGGTCAGGGGTCAAGTTAGCTCGACTGCATCTCGTCTGAACTTCTACTATCTGTCTGTCTGAGAGAGCCGACTCGGCTATGGTTCGAGTCGACTTGGATGCCTGAGAGAGCTGGCTCGACTGTGGTTCGAGCCAGCTCGATCTCAATCCAAGCCGGCTCGATCGTGTATCAGAGCTAGCCCGATTATTGTGCTGAAAACTGATTCTCTTCTTGCTGTGGATCAAATTTAAGGTATCAAATCCTAACAATCTCTCCCTTGACTCAACATTCGGCCTCCACCTAACTTTGAGAGCTTGTGATCCATCTCGCCCCCGTGCCCTAGGGCATGCTTGCTGATCATGGATGGACAAACCTAGGAGTCAAGCTAGGCTACTCGATCCCACCTCTATCATGGGCTGTGTCCACTTTGATCAAAGATCTGCTTGGGAAATTCTCTTATGGTAATAGGAACTTCACTCTACAACATCACCTCTTATCCTTTCGAGTCTCCCATCTCGTGCCCGATCCATCTCCACCTTACACTAGGCTCCCTCTAGCTCCTGAAGCTCCACCTCACACTGGGCTTCCTGCCAAATAGTAATATCCTCTTATCTTCTTTTTCTCCTTTAATATCATTTTATCGCCAAGCATGACCTTCAGGATTCCATCACCAGCTATCCATCTATAGCCATTTAAATTCAGTCTGCTTAGTGAAATAAGATTTCATCTGAAATTGGATATATATTGGACCTCCCCCAATCTCTTCACTACACCATCATGTATCTTCCAGTTAATCATCCCGATGCCTCTAATCGCATAGCTCGATCCATCTAGCAGATAAATAGTGCCATCACTGCTCTCTAGGAAGTCAAACTGCTCCTTTCTGCAATAAATATGATATATGTATGCAGAATCTAAAATCCACTACTGGAAAGAACTAGATACCTTATTAGATATCTTTAGGATCAGAGGTAGGCATGGAGCAGAGAGGGAGATGGCTATATCACGTGGACAAGGGGAGAACCTCCCTTAACCTTGGTGCAGACAGGGTTTATATAGACCCTACTACGCCATGCAGTTCCACATCATCCCGATCAATCACGTTTCTTCGTGCAATCAGATCTAAATCTGAATGTTGGGATAACGTCACCTGATCCAATCAGATGAGAGACCCTCTCCAACATCCTTAGGTGGCACCAAGACTGATCAAAGTAGAGTCTTAGGCACCACCTAAGTTTATTCCATGAAGCAACCTAGAGTCCCATCTATATGGGACTCCAGGCGTCATTATCCTTGGGTACACGCATCCCTATGCATGCACCCTCTTCTTTTCTCTTTCTATTAGGGGGATAAGAGATCAAATCTCTCTTCTATGGGTGCATGACACATGGACAGATGTCTAAGTGTCAATGATTAACGTTTGACCAAAGTCAAAAAACAAGAATTAGCAGGTGACGAAAAATGATAGGTGTTATCTCAAATTTATCTCATAAATTAAGATAAATCTTTTCTGACCTGGACAAGCTTCAGTTAGACCAAGTAAAGGTACCTGAGTGAGCCCAAACATATTTGGCTCAGTCGAGACAACATTTAATGATTGTTGAAAAGGAAGAACGTTAGGCTCAATCGTGTGCTAGCATGATTTCCTTGAACCTAATTGAATCTAATTCAAATCAATTGAACTAGATTAGTCCAATTGATGATATCTAGATCCAAACCCTTATTTGTGTGATCCAGTTAGATTCAGTTCTGTATGGTAATGGGATATGTCATGATCTCTATCATCAACATCATCGAAACTCCTTTCGATGGATCAGAACTCTTCTGATTCAGACAACTAGAATGATCGATCATCTAAATCATTCTAATTGCTCCCAAAATCCACCAGTGACACCTAGCAGTATATGGTGGCAATCCCATCAAAACTGAAAAATGAACCTCTCGGTGCAGCTACTTGTGTGATTAAGTTCTTCTATCTTGACCCCGATCAGATTAGGGTTAAGGTGAACTCGTCAAACCCTAATTTCTATCATATGATTTAATCATTCGATTCAAGTCCGATGTGAAAATCTTAATAGAAACTCTTTCTATTATTTCACTCTGCCATGGCCATGGGCTTATGGACTTGATTCTCATGATCATCATAGGGCTGCTCCTCATCCACCGAGGTAGATAGATTTCCATCTTGGTGCAATCCAATTCCTACAATGAACATGCTATAGCCAACATACACCTCAGAGGTTCTGAATGGCTAGGAGATCCGAGTCATGGTGTAGTCAAACTATAACACCCTCAAGGTGAACTGTCGATGCACCTCAGGTCAAAGAACCAGACACACCACTGCAGCTTCGAGCCAGTCATCGATGAGAAGGTAGACTTCCTTATGACTGCTCGAGGTGGTCACGCTCAGTGCCCTCATTCTCTAACGAGTACCTATACTCTCGCTCTCGGTGTCTCTACACCATAGACTCAAGACTCATCTACTATAAAGAAGCGATTGTACACCAACCTTCTGGATCAATCACCATCCTCATGATGATCCTACGGTCGAGAGCATTTTATGAGTTAATAATGAAAATTCATGTCTTAAATTTTCAACTCTTGAAAATAAGAATTATCATTACCATTAACTCAAGGGATGTATCACAGACACTAAATACACATTATGATAGAAAATAACTCATTTTATTATTTATAGTTAAAATTATAATTTTGCCCTTAGAAGTGTATAACAAGCATCAGCCAATTCTGAAATCTAGGGCACACATATCTAACAAACTTCCACTTGACCTAAAGCCAATTGGCTACAAATCTAAGTCCCATCTTTTTAAGATGGGCTTCGATCTTTTGCTGGCCCAATGGCTTTATTAGTGGGTCTGCTGCATTGTCTGCAAAGTCGACTCCCTTGACCTCGACGTAACCTTTCTCGAGGTAATAGTGGATGAGGTGGTATCGTCGCTCGATATGCTTGGATTTCTGGGAAGACCTTTCTTAGCAAGGGCTATGGCACCATTCCGGCAGATCAAGTATGGGATTTTCTAGAATGTTAGATATATGTGCCCTAGAAGCCAGAATTGGCTGACACTTGTAATACACTTCTAGGGGCAAAATTATAATTTTGACTATAATTAATAAATGGGTTATTTTCTATCACATATGTGTATTTAGTGTCTGTGATACATCCTTTGAGTTAATGGTAATGATAATTCATATTTTCAAGAGTTGAAAATTTAAGACATGAATAATCATTATTAACTCATAAACAGCTCCCGACCATAGGATCATCACGAGGATGGTGATTGATCCGGAAGGTTGGTGTACGAATCGCTTCTCTTTAGTAGATGAGTCTTGAGTCTACGGTGTGGAGACACCGGAGCGAGAGTACAGGTACTCGTTAGAGAACGAGGGCACTGAGCGTGACCACCTCGAGTAGTCATTAGGAAGTCTACCTTCTCGTCAATGACTGACTCGATGCTGCAGTAGTGTGTCTGGTTCTTTGACCTGAGATGCATCGGCAGTTCACCTTGAGGGTGTTATAGTTTGACTACACCATTACTCGGTCTCCTAGCCATATGGAACCCTGAGGTGTATGTTGGCTATAGCATGTTCATTGTAGGAACTGGATTGCATCAAGATGGAATCTATCTACCTCGGTGGTAGAGGAGCAGCCCTATGATGATCATGAGAATCAAGTCCAGAAATCCATGGCCATGGTAGAGTGAAATAATAGAAAGAGTTTCTATTTAGATTTTCACATTGGACTCGAATCGAATGATTACATCATATGACAGAGACTAGGGTTTGACGAGTTCACCTTAACCCTAATCTGATCGGGGTCAAGATAGAAGAACTTAATCACACAGGTAGCTGCACCAAGAGGTTCGCATTCAGCTCTGATGGGTTGCCACCATATACTGCTAGGTGTCACTGGTGGATTTTGGGAGCAATTAGAATGATTTAGATGATCGATCATTCTAGCTGTTCGAATCAGAAGAGTTCTGATCCATCGAAAGGAGTTTCGATGATGTCGATGATAGAGATCATGACATATCCCATTACCATACAGAACTGAACCTAACTGGGTCACACAAACAAGGGTTTGAATCTGGTGATCATCAATTGAACTGATCTAGTTCAATTGATCTGAATGAGATTCAATTAGGTTCAAGGAAATCGTGCTAGCACTCGATTGAACCTAACGTTCTTCTTTTACTATCATAAATAAGTTGTCCTGACTGAGCCAAAGGAGTTTGTGCTCAATCAGAGGCCTTCATATGGTCTGACTGGAGGTTGTCCAAGTCAGAATAAGGTTGTCTTATTTGTAAGACATTACCTGCCATTTTTGGTCACCTGCCATTTCTTGTTCTTTGACTTTGGTCAAAAGTCTACCTTTGACTGGTCAAACGTTGACCATTGACCCTTTGACTTTTGACCACATGTCATGCACCTATTGGAGAGCTGGTGGGGGCCTGTCCCCCTGCCAGAACCTGGCAAGGAGAAGGGCGCACGCCAAGGGTGGCGTGAGCCCAAGTAGGAGGCGCCTAGGAGTCCTTGTTGGACAAGGACTCCACCTCCCTTTTTGGATTCCAATTAGAGTTCTACTAAGAATCCAGTTTGACTGGTCTTAGGCGCCCTCTAAGGAGGAATCCAGGGGTCTCTATTCCAACCAATCAGATTTAGATCTGATTTCACAAAGGGTTGTGATTGGTTGAGAGGAAGAGGAGTTGGATCACAAGAGGTCTATAAATAAGACCCTGCGCCCAACCCTAATTCCTAAGTGAAAATGAAATGAATTCAATAGAGATTTCCCACGCCCCAAGGCTGCCTCTCCCCTCCTTCTCCATGCCATAGTCTCTTCTCCCCTTGCTCTCCACGTCCAAAAGTGTTTTGGACTTTGGTTGGTGCGATTCAGATCAAGAAAAGGCGATCAAAAGCAAGAAGGCTGCGCTGCTGCAAAAGGACGACTGCAGATCTTCAAAAGAGTTTTGAAGATCCTCCAGATCAGATCCAGATCTGATTTTTGGAGGTGTGATAGAGAAGAAGAGGATCTCCAGATCCAACCCGAGTGGATACCGGTAGAGGCCAGGCGCTTGCGTGGCTAAGATCCAGAACCTTCCGCTGCAATCAGGATCATCTACAGGGTAATAGGATTACCCAAATCAGGTAAATTAAATTTGATTTAATTTATCTTATTTTATTTTATTTATTAAAATAATAAGAATCAGATCTGAAACATATCAAGATCTGATTGAGATCAAGAGAAAAATTTTTGAAATATATCTCTTGATCTAATCAGATCTGAACGAACCTGGACCGGGAAATCAGGATTTCCCTTCAACTGGTATCAGAGCCATGGTTCTAAAATTGTTTAGATCTGATTTTAATTTTATTTTAATTAAAAATAAATGATTTCAGATGTCACATGAGATGTGATCAGATCTGAAATCAGAAAAATTAAAATTAAATGATTTGGATCTAAGAACATGAAGATATGCATGACTAGTTCTAGAATAGAATAGTTCTATAGAATAGTTTTGCATGTTTTTGATTTAATCTGATTAAATCATATTTTAGATCTTCTTATTTACTATTTTTTGATATTATAAGTGTTATAATAACATCTGAAAAATAGCAAATAAAAATTATTTAATTTTAGAATATCATATGAGATATGATTGATGCATGTCTAGACTAGTTGTAGAATAGTTCTACATAATTGTCTAGATTAGAATTTATTTTGATTAGATCAATTTAAATCTAATTTTTTAGATTATTATGAGATAATTTAGATCTGAAAACATGCATGATTTGATACATGAGATGTATGCAAAATATGCCATGATTAGATCTAAATTTGTATATGAGATATATGATATAGATCTATAACTGTTTTGTAGTATTGACATGTTCCTGATTAAGGCGTTCCTCTTGGCCGTCCGGTCATAAGAACGAAGAAGGGTTTAAAGGCCCTCTCTTTCCCATTCGATGGGGTGTTCTTATGATGTGTAGGGGTGCTGCGTGTTCGTCCTTAATCAGAAACCCAAAACTTACTTTCTGCAAAACCCTAGATCCTGAAACCCTAGGATTTATTGTGCATATTTTGTTTATGAACCCAACTTAATTAAGAATTAAGTTTATGGAATATTAATTAGGTCTAAAATTGAGAATTTCAGATCTAAGACATATTCATAATACTGGGTTCGGGCTTGGGTAGCTCAATTAGGTCTAAGCGGTTGATCAAACCGAATCAAGAGTTGGTTAGATGGGATCAACAATGCTTAAATTGACCAGCCTAATAGGATTAAGTCTGGG
>QRFJ01003512.1:0-31690 GCA_006176705.1 Cocos nucifera | reverse complement strand
CATTGAGCGGCGATATCATCTCATCCGCGATTACCTTGAGAAAGGTTACGTTGAGGTCAAGAGAGTCAACTCCGCAGATAATGTGGCAGACCCACTTACAAAGCCATTGGGCCAGCAGAAGATCGAAGCCCACCTTGAGAAGATGGGACTTAGACTTGTAGCCAATTGGCTTTAGGACAAGTGGGAGATTGTTAGATATATGTGCCCTAGAAGCCAGAATTGGCTGACACTTGTAATACACTTCTAGGGGCAAAATTATAATTTTGACTATAATTAATGAAATGGGTTATTTTCTATCACACATGTGTATTTAGTGTCTGTGATACATCCTTTGAGTTAATGGTAATGATAATTCATATTTTCAAGAGTTGAAAATTTAAGACATGAATAATCATTATTAACTCATAAACAGCTCCCGACCATAGGATCATCACGAGGATGGTGATTGATCCGGAAGGTTGGTGTACGATCGCTTCTCTTTAGTAGATGAGTCTTGAGTCTACGGTGTGGAGACACCGGAGCGAGAGTACAGGTACTCGTTAGAGAACGAGGGCACTGAGCGTGACCACCTCGAGTAGTCATTAGGGAGTCTACCTTCTCGTCAATGACTGACTCGATGCTGCAGTAGTGTGTCTGGTTCTTTGACCTGAGATGCATCGGCAGTTCACCTTGAGGGTGTTATAGTTTGACTACACCATTACTCGGTCTCCTAGCCATATGGAACCCTGAGGTGTATGTTGGCTGTGACATGTTCATTGTAGGAACTGGATTGCATCAAGATGGGATCTATCTACCTCGGTGGTAGAGGAGCAGCCCTATGATGATCATGAGAATCAAGTCCAGAAATCCATGGCCATGGTAGAGTGAAATAATAGAAAGAGTTTCTATTTAGATTTTCACATTGGACTCGAATCGAATGATTACATCATATGACAGAGACTAGGGTTTGACGAGTTCACCTTAACCCTAATTTGATCGGGGCTCAAGATAGAAGAACTTAATCACACAGGTAGCTGCACCAAGAGGTTCGCATTCAGCTCTGATGGGTTGCCACCATATACTGCTAGGTGTCTTTGGTGGATTTTGGGAGCAATTAGAATGATTTAGATGATCGATCATTCTAGCTGTTCGAATCAGAAGAGTTCTGATCCATCGAAAGGAGTTTCGATGATGTCTATGATAGAGATCATGACATATCCCATTACCATACAGAACTGAACCTAACTGGGTCACACAAACAAGGGTTTGAATCTGGTGATCATCAATTGAACCGATCTAGTTCAATTGATCTGAATGAGATTCAATTAGGTTCAAGGAAATCGTGCTAGCACTCGATTGAACCTAACGTTCTTCTTTTACTATCATAAATAAGTTGTCCTGACTGAGCCAAAGGAGTTTGTGCTCAATCAGAGGCCTTCATATGGTCTGACTGGAGGTTGTCCAAGTCAGAATAGGTTGTCTTATTTGTAAGACATTACCTTTCATTTTTGGTCACCTGCCATTTCTTGTTCTTTGACTTTGGTCAAAAGTCTACCTTTGACTGGTCAAACGTTGACCATTCACCCTTTGACTTTTGACCACATGTCATGCACCTATTGGAGAGCTGGTGGGGGCTTGTCCCCCTGCCAGAACCTGGCAAGGAGAAGGGCGCACGCCAAGGGTGGCGTGAGCCCAAGTAGGAGGCACCTAGGAGTCCTTGTTGGACAAGGACTCCACCTCCCTTTTGGATTCCAATCAGAGTTCTACTAAGAATCCAGTTTGACTGGTCTTAGGCGCCCTCTAAGGAGGAATCCAGGGGTCTCTATTCCAACCAATCAGATTTAGATCTGATTTCGCAAAGGGTTGTGATTGGTTGAGAGGAAGAGGAGTTGGATCACAAGAGGTCTATAAATAAGACCCTGCGCCCAACCCTAATCCTAAGTGAAAAGTGAATTCAATAGAGATTTCCCACGTCCAAGGCTGCCTCTCCCCTCCTTCTCCATGCCATACTCTCTTCTCTCCCCTTGCTCTCCACGTCCAAAAGGTGTTTTGGACTTAGTTTGGTGCGATTCAGATCAAGGAAAGGCGATCAAAAGCAAGAAGGCTGCGCTGCTGCAAAAGGACGACTGCAGATCTTCAAAAGAGTTTTGAAGATCCTCCAGATCAGATCCAGATCTGATTTTTGGAGGTGTGATAGAGAAGAAGAGGTTCTCCAGATCCAACCCGAGTGGATACCGGTAGAGGCCAGGCGCTTGCATGGCTAAGATCCAGAACCTTCCGCTGCAATCAGGATCATCTACAGGGTAATAGGATTACCCAAATCAGGTAAATTAAATTTGATTTAATTTATCTTATTTTATTTTATTTATTAAAATAATAAGAATCAGATCTAAAATTTATCAAGATCTGATTAAGATCAAGAGAAAATTTTTGAAATATATCTCTTGATCTAATCAGATCTGAACGAACCTGGACCGGGAAATCAGGATTTCCCTTCACTCCATTACCAAAAATCAACATCATATCCTTAGTTTTTCTCAAGTACTTAAGAATACATTTCACAGAAGTCCAGTATTCTTCACTTGGATTCGACTGATATCTACTCGTGACACTCACAGCATGGGCTATATCAGGACGTGTACATAACATGGCATACATGAGGCTCCCTATTGTTGAAGCATAAGGAATCTTGCAAATGCATTCTATCTCCTCAGGTGTGCTAGGGCACATCTTCTTGGAGAGATGAATGCCATGTCTGAAGGGTACTAATTCCCTCTTAGAGTTTTTCATGCTTTATAGCACTTTCTCTATATACATCTTCTGTGAAAGTCCTAGCATCCTATTCGGTCTATCTCTATAGACCTTATTTTTTTAGAATAAAGGATGCTTCTCCTAGGTCTTTCATGAAGAATTTTTTAGATAACCACTTTTTAATTATGGTCAATATGAAAATATCATTTTCAATAAGGAGGATATCGTTCACGTACAATACGAGGAAAATAATAGCACTCCCACTAACCTTTTTGAAGATACATGGTTCCACCTCATTCTTGATGAAACCAAATAATTTGATCACATCATTAAAATGAGTATTCTAGCTTTGAGATGCATGCTTCCATATATAGACCTTTGCAGCTTGCATACCTTATGATTAGCATCACTGGATGTGAAATCTAGTTGCTGTTCCATATAGATATCTTCCTCAAGGTATCCATTTAAGAATGCCGTTTTTATATCCATTTGCCATATTTCATAATCAAAGTAGGCTGTAATAGCAAGCATTATGCAGATGGATTTTAGCATAGCTACCGACGAAAAGGTATCCTGATAGTCAATGCCTTCACGTTGACTATATCCTTTTGCCACTAATCTAGCTTTAAATGTCTCTACATTTCCATCTACACCAATCTTTCTCTTATAGATCCATTTATACCCAATAGGTACTATACCTTTTGGTGGATCTACCAAGGTCTAGACTTGATTTGAGTGCATCGAGTCAATTTTTGACTTCATTGCCTCTAACCATTTCTCAAAGTCGACATCCAATATCACCTCATCATAGGTTTTGGGATCATCACCATGAACCCCATTACCTACGAGGAACATTTTCTCTACTTCCTCTAAAATAGTATCTAAGTACCTCTCAGGGGGACGAAAAATCCTTTCTGATCTACGAGATGGAGAAGGTAGTGATTGTATTGGCTCAACCTGATTTGGTTCCATTTGGTCTTTAGCTCGTTGCTTTTATGACACTTTCTTCTCAAGCTTGATCTGCTTTCCAATGCTGCTATCTTGAATAAATTATTTTTTAAGAAAGATGGCATGTCGACTCACAATCATATTATGATCTTCTGAAATATAGAAATAATATCCTAATGACTCTTTTGGATATCTTATAAATCGAGCTCTAAAGGACCTATAGTCTAACTTGTCCGCTTGTTGTCTTTTGACATAAGCCAGACAACCCCAAATTCTGAGATGACTCAGACTTGGTTTCTTATCATGCCATATCTCATACGATGTGGTAGGAATGGTTTTAGAAGAAACCCTACTCAATAAGTATATTGCAGTTAACAGACTATATCTCCAATGAAAATTAGGAAGGTCTGTGAAGCTCATCATGGATCGGATCATATCTAATAGGGTCTGATTCCTCTATTCTGAAACCTTGTTGGGTTGAGGTTTTTAAGGTGAAGTCCATTAAGAGACTATGCCATTTTTCTTGAGATAGTCCAGGAATTCTCAACTAAGATATTCACCTCCTCGATCTGATCAAAGAACCTTAATGGGTTTTTCAGTTTACTTTTCTACTTCATGTCTAAATTTCTTGAACTTTTCAAAAGCTTCAGACTTGTGTCTCATAAGATACACATACCCATTCCAAGATAAATTATCGATAAAGATTATGAAGTAGACAAAGTTGTCTCTAGCCGGCACATCAAATGGGCCGCACATATCAGTATGTACTAGGGCAAGAAGATTCGTGGCCCTTTCCCCGTACCAAAAGAGCTTAGTCATTTTTCCCATGAAGATAAGATTCATATTGGATGACTCAAAAGTCAACAAACTTCAATAGCCTAAGATGTTTCCTATTCTTCTGCTTTATGATCTATCTTAGGTGCCATAGTATCATTTGGATATCTAGGTTCATTTGGTTTTGTTATTCATTTTTGCTCGATATTAAAAATAGATTCATCAATATGTAACTAATAAAGATCGTTAATAAGAAAATCACTTGCAATTTTATTTCTTTCATAAAGAATGTTATATTGGTTCTTAAGAAAATTAATTACATAGCCTTCTTGTGCTAAACATGAAACAAAAATCAAATTTTTGCTTACTGTAGGCACAAAATAATAATCCTTTAATACTAAGTCTAAACCAGATGGTAGTCGAAGTGGGTATGTTCTCACAGCTACAACAGCAACACTTGCTCCATTTTCGATGCGTAGGAATATCTCACCATTCCTTAGCCACCTGCTATCCTCAAGACCCTGCATGGAAGTGCATAAATGAGCACTAGAACCAGAGTCAAGCACCTAACTGGATGTAGAAGAAATCGTAAGGTTAGACTCAATAACGAGCATACCTCCAAAAGGACCTACCTCCTTCTTATTCTTCAGGGTGGCCAGATAAGTGGGGCAATTTTGCTTCCGATGGCCATCAGTGTTGCAATGAAAATACTTTCCTTTATCAACAGCCTTCTTCTTCAGCTTTGTCTTCTTTTTCTTTCCTTCTTCCATCTTTTGCCTTTTCACAGACTTCTTCTTCTATCCAAAAGACTTTCTCTTAGAAGAAGTCTGTTCCATAGCAAGCACTGAGCCTTTAGAACCTTTCATAGAATGCTCAGCAGTAACCAGCATGTTCATAAGCTCGGCCAGAGAATTTTGAAGTTTATGCATATGGTAGTTCATGATGAACTGCTCATATGCATCAGTCAAGGATTGCAGAATTATATCATTCTGCAGATCTAGGTCCAACTTCACATCGAGTTTCTTAAGCTCTTTCAAATCCTTGATCATCATCAGATAATGATCTTGGACTGACTGCCCATCATGCATTTTAGCCTTGAACAGTCATTTAGTAACTTGATACTTGGTTGCGCTACTCTATTCACCAAACATCTCTTGTAGGTGAGTCAACATTTGATGGGCAGTCTTGATATCTTCATGTTGGCACTGAAGCTCATCAGACATCGAGCCCAACATGTAATATCTAACCTTGTTATCTTCATCCATCCACTTGTCAAGAGATGCTCTCTGTTCAGTGGATGGACGAGCTGGTAAGGTGGGGGGTTCCTGGTTCAATACATGAGTTAACTTCTCAAAACCCAAAATAATTTTGAAGTTCTAGAGCCAATCCTTGTAATTGGATCTGGTCAGTCTATGAGTGTCTAGGATACGTGCTAGTAGATTGGACGCAGACTCTAACTACTGAGCCTAACTAGGTCTTAGCTTGATCGATTACTCATGTGATTCGATCTTGACTCAGATTTAATCCTATTAAGCTGGTCAATTTAAGCACTATTGATCCCATCTAGCCAACTCTTGATTCGATTTGATCAACCGCTTAGACCTAATTGAGCTATCCAGTTCGAACCCAATTTTATGAATATATCTTAAAAATTCTTAATTTTTAGACTTAATATATTTTATAATTTTAATTTTTAATTAAATTTAGGGTTCACAAACAAAATATTTAAATAAAATCCTAGGATTCTAGGATCTAGGGTTTTGTAGAAAATAAGTTTTTGGATTTCTGATTAAGGACGAACATGCAGCACCCCTACACATCATAAGAACATCCCATCGAATGGTTGGAGAGGGCATTTAAACCCTACTTTATTCTTATGACCGAACAGCTAAGGGGAACGCCTTAATTAGAAATATAAAAATTATAACACTAGTTAGATCTACATCATATATCTCATATATAAAATTGATCTAACTATAAACATGTTTTGCATACATCTCATGTATCATATCATGCATATTTTTTAGATCTAAATTATCTCATAATCATCTAAAAATTTAAATTTAAATTGATCTTTCAAAATAAATTGTATACTATACAATTATGTAGAACTATTCTACAACTAGTCTAAACATGCATTCATCATATCTCATATGAACAAAAATTAAATAATTTTATTTTCTATTTTTTAGATCTTATTATAATATTTATAAAATTAAAAAATGATAAATAAATTAATTTAAAAATTATAACTTTATCAAATTAAATTATTATCATGCAAGACTATACATAAAACTATTCTATTCTACAACTAGTCATGGATCTTGTAGAACTTAGATCTAAATTATTTAACTTTTAATTTTTTTAGTTTTAGATCTAATCACATCTCATGTGATATCTAAAATTATCTAATTATTAGATCAAAATTAAATTAAAATTAGATCTAAATTATTTATAGGAACTTGGCTCTGATACCAGTTGAAGAAAAAAACCTATTTTCTGGGTCAGGTTCGTTCAAATCTAATTTGACCAAGAAAAATATTTCAAAAATTTTTTTCTTATATCTAATTAAATTTGATATTTTTTAAATTTAATTTGATGGATATAATAAAATAAAATGAATTAAATTAGATTAGATTTAATTTATACCTTATTCTTGGGTAATCTTATTATCATGTGATGATCCTGCTAATTGCCTGAGGTTCTAGATATAGCCACACAATCACCTGACCTCTACCGATATCCACTCAGGAAAGATTTGGATATCTCCTCCTTCTCAATCTTTTCTTCAAAGATCAGATCTAGATCTGATCTTGAAGATCTTCAAAATAACTTTTGAAGATCCGATGTCGTCTTTTGCAGCAGTGCTGCCTTCTTCCTTTCTTGTTGCCATTCTCTTGCTTGGATCGCACCAAACTGAAACCCAAAGCCCCTTGGGCATGGAGAGAAGAGAGAGGATCAGAGGTAGGCATGGAGGAGAGAGGGAGGTGGCTATGTGGCATGGGCAAGGGGAGAACCTCTCTAAACCTAGGTGCAGACAAGTTTTATAAGACCCTGCTTCACAATGCAATGCCACATCATCCCGACCAATCATGTTTCTTCATACAATCAGATCTAAATATATTTGGTGGGATGACATCACCTGATCCAATTAGATGAGAGCCCCTCTCCAACATCCTTAGGTGGCGCCAAGGCTGGTCAAAGTAGAGTCTTGGGTGCCACCTAAGTTTATTCTATGAAGCAACCTGGAGTCCCATCTGTATGGGACTCCAGACGTTATTATCCTTGGATGCACGCCTCCCTAAGCATAAGCCCCCTCCTTTTCTCTTTCTAGTAGGGGGACAAGAGATCAAATCTCTTTCCTATGGGTACATGACACATGGACAAATGTCTAAGTGTCAAAGGTTAACGTTTGACAAAAGTCAAAAGATAAGAATTAGTAGGTGACGAAAAATGGTAGGTATTGTCTCAAATTTATCTTATAAATTAAGACAACCCTTTTCTGATCTAGACAAACTCTAGTCAGACCAAGTAAAGATATATGAGTGAGTCCAAACACATTTGAGTCAGTCAAAATAATATTTAATGATCGTTGAAGGAGAACTTTGGGCTCAATCGTATAATAGCATGATTTCCTTGAACCTAATTGAATCTAATTTAAATCAATTGAACTGGGTTAGTCCAATTGATGATATTCAGACCCAAACCCTTATTTGTGTGATCCAGTTAGGTTCAATTCTGTATGGTAATGAGATATGTCACGATCTTTATCATCGACATCATCGAAACACCTTCCAATGGATCAGAACTTTTTTGATTCAAACAACTAGAATGATCGATCATCCAAATCATTCTAATTGCTCCCAAAATCCACCAATGACACTTAGCAATATTTGGTGGCAACCCATCAGAACTAAAATTGAACCTCTTGGTGCAGTTGCATGTATGATTAAGTTCTTCTATCTTGAGCCCCGATCGGTTTAGGGTTAAGGTGAACTCGTCAAACCCTAATTTTTGTCATATGAATTAATCATTCGATTCAAGTCTGATGTGAAAACCTTAATAGAAAATTTTTCTATCATTTCACTCTGCCATGGCCATGGGCTTATGGACTTAATTCTTCTGATCATTATAGGGTTGCTCCTCATTTATCGAGGTACATAGATTTTCTCTTGGTCCAATCCAATTCCTACAATGAAACATGCTATAGCCAATATACACCTCAGAGTTTTGGATGGCTAGGAGATCGAGTCATGGTGTAGTCAAACTATAACACCCTCAAGGTGAACTGTCGATGCACCTCAGGTCAAAGAACCAGACACACCACTGCAGCTTCGAGCCAGTCATCGATGAGAAGGTATACTTCTTTATGACTGCTCAAGGT
Organism: Cocos nucifera; assembly: GCA_006176705.1. NCBI lineage: Eukaryota > Viridiplantae > Streptophyta > Magnoliopsida > Arecales > Arecaceae > Cocos > Cocos nucifera. The sequence goes on along the minus strand of QRFJ01003512.1, from coordinate 22,854 downwards.
GGTCATGCTTAGTGCCCTCGTTCTCTAACGAGTACTTATACTCTTGCTCTCAGTGTCTCTATACCGTAGACTCAAGACTCATCTACTATAAAGAAGTGATTGTACACCAACCTTCCGGATCAATCACCATCCTCATGATGATCCTACTATCAGAAATATTTTATGAGTTAATAATGAAAATTCATGTCTTAAATTTTCAACTCTTAAAAATAAGAATTATCATTGTCTTTAACTTAAGGGATGTTTCACAGACACTAAATACATATTATGATAGAAAATAACCCATTTTATTATTTACAGTCAAAATTATAATTTTATCCTTAGAAGTGTATGATAAGTGTCAGCCAATTCTAGCTTGTAGGGCACATATATCTAACACTTATCTCTCTTTGATTGGGTCCATGCATTGGACCAGTTCAAACCTTGTTGAATTTTGAATTCAACTAGTTTTGTTGAAACTCCCTCTCATCTTTATCCAAATCCCATGCCCCCTTTGTATTTTCTCATGCATTCTTTTGTGCATTCTCAAAGTGGGCACGCAAAAGGAGAGTCCTTCTATGCATCAAACACCATGGATTGGGCACTGGAAGTGGATGAGGCTTCCACTTAAATTTTGAATTCAAGTAGAAACCACTTAACCACCCTATCTCATCCACACGACTTTCACACTTTTTGACGCCTATTTAAAAATATGTTTTTTTGGGCATGCATGGGTTTTCATGAGAAAGCTGAGAGTGGCAAGAAAGGTTTCTTAGAGAGAGAAAATTAGAGTGGGGCACATCCATCTGGGGTGGAAAAGTCAAATAGGGGTTCCTTCGCCAGATTTCTTTTCTTACGCCTTTCCTTTTTGGTTTCTCTTTGGATGCCTATTAAAATTTCTTTAGGAGTGAGTGTACGCTAGATAGGAGTGTCCTTTTCTCATAAAAATTCATTTCATGGGAAAATTCCGAAGAGAGAGTGTGTGAGAGAGTTTTCAAGCATCAGGGTTTTCGATGAGTGAAAACCCCTAGGGTTGGGAGCCTGGGTTCAGGTGGAGAGATTGAGCACTATGAGTGCTTGATCGCCCCCTAATTTGACACACCACCTCATCATCCTCTAAGGTACTCACTTTGGCCCTCCAAAGCATTTAGGAGATCCAGAAGTAGATCATCGATTGGATCGATCGTGATCAGCCATCGAAGGCCCCAGCGAGGAGCTAGCACTCCGGTGGAGCTGGTCGGGATCAAAAGCTTTGTGTGGACCAACTATAGAGGATGGATCAGTATGCGGCTACAGCATGATACGATAGCATCTTTTGGTGGTTTTGGATTACAGAGATCAACTACCCATGCATAGGTATCGAGTTCTGAACTTGAATCGGTTAGCAAATATGATTTGTTGATCGATCGTATTTAAATTTTTAAATTATGCATTAGTATGTCTAGATCTTGAGTAGGATTTTTTGATATGATCAATGCATGCATAGGTTAACTCTAGATTAATCTAATACTTTTGCTATAATTTAATTTTTGAAAAAGTTTCGAATTGCATGCTATAAACCCTACTCGATTTCCATCGGTGGTATCAGAGCAAGGGTTGCTTGATATGTTTTAATATGTAATTAAAAAAATTAAATGCCTACATATATGATATGTTTTAGATCTAGATAACTTAGTAATCGAGGATGAATAAGCCACTAAGTCATCTGATCATAAGGGAGAAGTATGGTTTAAATGCCATCTCCTTCCATTCAGTGGGGATCCCTTATGGCGGTAGGAGTGCCACCATGAAATCATTCATCAAGATGAATAGTGAAAGGATTTTTATGATTAAAATTATTTCAATTAGCAAGTTAAATATGAATATGTTTAGATTAGATCTAAAAGATAATTAATGGTTTAATTTTCATTATGCTTGATTTTTTATTTAAAACTAGCAATAGGTTGCTATTTGAAAAATGAGCCGACCTATTTCTGAAACAAGTTGACCTATTTGGAAAATAAAAAATAAAAACTTTTAAAATTTAAAAATTATTTTTGAAATACCAAACCCCAACCCATTAGTCCAAAAACTTAATTAAAAGAATTAAGTTTTATTTATAGAATCTAGAATTATGAATTAAAGATTCTAAGACACATGCATAAGTTGTGGGTTAAAGGGTTAGATGAATTAGGTCCATTAAATTGGGTTAGATCTATGATTAGTTAAAGAATGGATTAATCTAGAGTTATTGATCAAATCTAACCAACTGTTGAATTAGATTAGGTCAAGGATACTCTAGAATCAACTTCAATAGTTGTAGTTGAATGAGTCCATATCTTTAACTAGACCAAGATAGACTTGATTCATGCCTACATGGTTAAGCCCAAAATTATTAGGTTGATCAGGTTCAACCTAATTAACCGGTTAGTGTCTAAGGTAAGCTTGGCAGTCCAGACTAGTGGTTTTTAATTAGGAGCTACTTGCATTGATTTAATCTTTAACGAGTTAATGGCATATCCCTTCCACTGATCTCACATACTTGATTGACATGGTCAATTAGGATTTGATTAGATCACTTAGTGATTTGAGCTAACCCATATCACTAGAAATCAGTTTGACTAATTTTAATTAGTAAGACTGAATTAGGTGCCCATGGACCTAAATTGATCCTAATCCTAATCTATTAACTTAGTGAAGTTAGTGGAAGGATTTGACTTAGTGAAGTCAGTGGGAGAAATTAGTCCGTGTCCTTTCTATCCTTTAATCACAAGTATGCTAAATCTTCTAAATTATTAGATCCTTAAAATGACTAAGTTATGGAGATAACTGAGTCAAAGCCTTCCATTAAGATGAATAGTAACGAGTCCAATTTTTTGGATGGACATTGAAGGTGCCTTACACCTGGTGTTCATCGGATATTGGAATTACTATCCATCATATAATGATTAGGTCACACTCTCTTAATGGTGATTAGGTTAGTCAGAGCTTTCCTCAAGCCTAGTTATCATTGGTTTGATGCACCGAAGTCAATCATGTTAATGGTTGGACCTAACCAAACCTTTTTAGTGGAGGCCATAGCCTTCTGATTTGGCATCTTGGGCAAAACCTAAATACTTAAAATTATTTTAAAAAATAATTGATTATGATTCTACCAATAGATGCACATGGGTTAGCCAGAGCTTTCCTCGAGTCTGTCTGTAGTCTATGTCGATTTTAGTACCCACTAAGGAGTTAGTGTAATTCCTCGAATTGAAGGTAGAGGCTGCCAATTCATTAAAAATAGTGAAAGAACCTTTAGACTAAAGTCCAAATCTTTAGGACTTAAAATAATATGAGTACTAATAAGGTTTCATATTTTTCTTTCAGATAAATAGAATGGCTAGTGTAAGTTCGTTTCATTCACTGTTGGACAGTGGCAAGCAATTAGAACCTAATTACAAAAAGTGTAATGTTGACCCTAATCAGACAGACCCAGAGTGGAATGATGCTCTTGACTCGAATAGGTTGAATAGAGATAACTAGCAATATTACTGGGCAAGGGTGTTATATGACAATACCTTATAATTTTACTATTTGTAATACATCTACCTGGGTATTAGATACTGGGAGTCCAGTACATATATGCAATTGATTGCATGGACTTCAAATTGATAGAAAGTTTGAGGATGGTGATACATTTTTGAATGTTGAGGATGGAAGGAATGTTCTAGTCTTAGCATTGGAAACTCTTGAACTTATTTTCAAAAATTATAATATTATTTTAAGTGACTATCACTATTGTCCATCTTTTATGATGAACATAATATCCATTGGGCTTTTGGCCTAGGATGGTTATAATTTATCAATAAAGGGATATTGTTGCGATATCATTATAAATGATGTTACAATAATGCAAGGACAATTAAAAAATGGCATTTATGTAGTATCATAGCCTATTAGTGTAATGTGCACGTCAAATAAATGCTCGAAACTAGATAATATCATCGATGCCTATCTTTAGCAATGTAGGCTCAATCATATAAATAAGAATAGGATTAATAGATTTATCAAGGAGCATATCCTTGACATCAATGATTGTGAATCATTGAATATCTGTGAGTCCTACCTTCTTGGTAAGATGACCAAATCATCTTTTACTAGAAATGCTAAACAGGCCACTGAGCTTCTAGGTCTAGCACATATTGATGTATGTGGACCTATGAACACATGTGCTAAAGATGGGTTCTACTACTTCATTACATTTACTGGCGACCTATCTAGGTATGAGTACATCTATCTTATGAAGAGTAAATCTGATTCATTTGACATGTTCAAACGATGTCAAAATGAGGTAGAAAATAACTTAGAAAGAGTATTAAAACTCTTTGGTCTAAGCGAGGAGGTGAATATCTTTCCAATGAGTTTTTCACATACCTAGGAGAGAATGAGATTCTCTCACAATGGACCCCTTCTGGAACACCATAACATAATGGTATATCTGAAAGAAGAAATCGAATCCTATTGGACATGGTTTGGTCTATGATGGGATTTGCAAGTCTGCCAATTTTATTTTGGGGTTATGCACTCAAGATTGCTTGTTTTGTTTTGAACAATGTTTCGAGCAAGTCTATTGCAAAGACTCTATATGAGATATGGACTGGCTGTAGATTAACACTCTCTCACCTTAGGGTTTGGGGATGTCCGACTTATGTGAACGTTTGCAGGCGGAAAAGCTTGGACCAAGGTTCGATAAATACTTGTTCATAGCATACCCCAAGGAAACTAGGAGTTATTACTTCTACCGTGCTGAAAAAGGTATTCATCAGCAATAGGACAGTCTTTTTGAAAAAAGGAGTTTCTTATAGAAGAAAATGTTGTCTCTAATATTGAGCTTAGTGAAGTTCGATAGGTGGAAGAACTGACACATTCTAGTGTACTTACAAAATTGGATTTGATAAGATCAAACCCAGAGCTTGTTGAAGAGGCACCAAGGAGATCTGGTAGAGTACTGCATCAGCTGGATAGACACTATGATTTCTTAGTCCAAAATGATGATCCTGTTGAACTCGATGAGAATGACGAGGATCTGATCACCTACATAGATGCCATGGGGAGGTCTGACTCCAATAAATGGCTAGAAGTCATAAAGTCTGAAATGGAGTCCATGAAGGTCAATAGTGTATGGACACTGGTTGATCCACCTAAAGGGGTAAAACCCATTGGGTGTAAATAAATTTTCAAAAAAAATGAGGTGCAAATGGAAAGGTAGAGACCTATAAGACCCGTCTGATTGCTAAGAGATATTGTCAGCATTAGGGTATTGACTATGACGAGACATTTTCTCCAGTGGCAATGCTCAAGTTAATTTGAATCATGCTTGCGATAACGGCATACCGAGACTATGAGATCTGGCAAATGGATGTGAAGACAACTTTTTTAAATAGAGAGCTAGACAAAGAGGTGTATATGATATAGCCTGAGGGTTTCACATCCACAGACGAGTCCAAGGTGTACAAGCTTCAGAGATCCATCTATGGATTGAAGCAGGCATCTCAGAGTTAGAACATGCATTTTGATAAGATGATCAGAATGTATGGCTTCGTTAAGAATGGAGAACAACTCTGTGTGTATAAATGGACTAACGATTTTGTAGTTGTGTTTTTTGTACCGTATGTGAATGATATTCTCTTAATTGGAAATAACATTTCTGCTTTATAAAAAATAAAAGATTTGGCTATCATCACAATTCTTCATGAACGACTTGGAAGAAGCATCCTACATCCTAAGGATGAGGACCTATAGGGATAGATCTAAAAGGTTGGTTGGATTGTCCCAGTCTATGTACATTGATACCATGCTGAAGAGGTTCAGCATGGAGAATTTCAAGAAGGGCTATCTTTCGATAGGCCATGAAATTTTTCTTTCGAAGAGAGATTGTTCGACAACTCCTCAAGAGAGTGAGTGTATGAGTAGAATACAATATACTTTGATAGTAGATTCTATTATATATGCCTTGACATGTACGAGACCAAATGTGGCATACTCACTAGGGATAGTGAGCAGATACCAGTCTGATCTAGGTGAGAATCACTTGAAGATTATGATGATAATCCTGAAGTATTTATGAAATACCAAGGACCAGTGGCTCATCTATGGAGATACTGACTTAAAACTTATGGGATACATTGATTTTAGTTTTCAATCAGTTCATGATGATAGTAAGAGTGTATCAGATTATGTGTTTACCCTAAATGGTGCAGCGGTTTGCTGGAATAGTTCCAAGCAGCACATTATGGCCGATTCTGTGTGCAATGCAGAGTATGTCGTGGCATCCGATGATGCGAAGAAAGCTATATGATTGCAGAAGTTTATTAGCGAGCTGGAAGTGGCACCCTTCTTGGATGGTTCGGTTCTGCTATACTGTGACAGCACTGGAGCCATAGCTCAAGCGAAAGAGCTGAAGGCACATTAATGCACCAAGCATATTCTGCATCGTTACCATCTTGTACGAGAGATCATGGAATGAGATGACATCGAACTTTAGAAGATCGACAAAAAGGAGAACGTAGCAAACCCCTTTACTAAATGCTCTTAGAATCAAAGAGTTCGACAATCATAAATGGAAGATGGGTATTCGATATTATTCTGAGTGGCTTTAGTCTAAGTGTGAGTTGTTGAAAATTATATCCAAAAGCCAATCATCTAGGTTATAGATGGTTGAGCTGATTTATAAAATATACTTAAATTATTAATAAATAAAATTATTATTTTAGAATTTTCATCATTTTGTGCATCTTCTTGTAATAAACTCTTCTATGATGAAGTCCTTAGGACTATTTAGACTCGACAATGAAGGATTAGTTATTTAGTCCTTAAACGTGTTCACAACCAAATAATTCATTGTTACCCAGGATGACAATATATCGAGTGTAGGTCACTGTGTGCCATAAGTGTTATTTGTCCTCTTAACTAAGAAGTTTGGAGATACTATTATGGCATCTAGGTGAAGTGTAGGGGTACATTTCACTGAATGTGACCTAACTACGGTGCTCTTTACTATCAAGAGTTGCTCACGAAGGATATGGGTATAAGTGTCCCTTAGATCTGAGATCACCACGGTGACTTGCAAGTAACTCACTACACTTAGATACTGGACTACCTAAATTTCTAATTCAGGGATGGAAGGCTACTAGGTGTAGTCAAGTACTTATGAAGTCGATGCGTGAGTCAAGATAGGTTTGACCACTACAAGTATTGGAGCAAGTGCATCACTGTATTTCAATTTAGCAAACCCTCAATTGGGGTAGTCTATGTGATGGATACTGAATTTTAAAATACACTGTGGATAAATTTTAGGATTAGCAGTAAATCCTAGATCATCCTTTGAGCATTGAGGTCAAGGGGATGAATTATACAGTAACCATATACCATAGGTTCATCATTATTACATTGCGACTTTTCGACCTATCCGAATGTTGGGTACCATTGTTAGATGGTTACATCGATTGGTACAGAAAATCAGTTCTTGTGCTACCAATTTAGAATTCGAACCTATGGGGTCACACACAATAGGAGTTCCTACTTGATTTGATGGCTGATCATCAGTCCTGATTACTTAGGACTCTATGGCCAAGAGTCCAATTGGACTAGAACTCTATGATCAAGAGTCCCACTAGATGGAGACTCTAAGTCCTACTTGTCTAGGATTCTATGATCCCACTTGTCTAGGACTCAAATATCATGAGTTCCATTCATTTAGGATACTAGGTTCCGAAGTCCCATTGGTTTGGGACTCTTCAGAAGTTTTATGTTGATGGAACTCTATTGTCCAAATACCCACCTGATTGGGACTCTATGTTTATTAGAAGATGAATTAGTAATTTGGTTGCTGATTAGCTCAATTTGGTTGAGCAATGAGGATTCAATCAAGTTCGATCGAATTAGATTTGATTGGGTTTGACCCGATCAGATCATGAGATGACATAATCGCTATGGAAGATTTTATCCTAATTTGATCAGGGGCTGGACCTAATTAATTTTTAATTTGATTAAAAATTAATTGGTTTAAATTAAGTCTAATTTGGTTGGGTTTAACCTAGTCTAATTGTTATGGTATCAACTCACTCTGATACCAAACTATTGGGATATCAGCTATTCTGATATCGCTTGTTAAGGATCTAGTACCAAATTATTGCGACAAGAAGAAGGAAGAAATAAAGCAAGAAAATAATCAAGTACATGGATCAGTCTAAAGGCTCGCCTCCGTAGGGCATGCAAAGCTTCACTATAAAAGAGCAAAATAGGTACAAGAGGAGAACACCTGCTCTCAACTCACCGTATACAAATCTCTCTCAACTAGAGGCTACCCTCATAAAAGCTCTCTCAGAGTCTCAAGGAGACCTACAGAAGCTACAAGATGCTTTGCCCTCATAGCCTCCTCATCGGATGCTATATACTTGTTGCTTCTCTCTCTCGTGGGCTGCACGTAATCGATGCTCTACCAAGCTCCTCTTGGTGGCTGCCTAAGCCTCTCTACGTACCTCTCATGCCACAGATGCCATCTTTTTTGCTCCATAGCATCTCAGTCCTTTAAATAGGATGAAAATTCTTTTCTCAGTAGTTCACAAGAGTTCTAACTAGGCTCGTTCTCCTAATATGAGTCGAACATATTCTTGATGGAGTCTTGGAATATTTTCTGATCTTCAGATCATGACCACAACTCTCCATGGCTATTGGATCTTGTGGTCTACGTGCAACTCTCGTAGACCCCTTGGATTAATCATAATTTAAGTCCAAATAGAGAAAACTCTATCATGTTCTATTCACCTCCGTTGAGCTGGCTCGGTCAGGGGTCAAGCTAGCTCAATTGCATCTCGCCTAGACTTCTGCTATCTATCTATCTTAGAGAGCTAACTCGGCTATGGTTCGAGCCGACTCGGATGCCTGAGAGAGCTAGCTCGGCTGTGGTTCAAGCTAGCTCAATCTCAATCCAAGCTGGCTCGATCATGTATTAGAGCTAGCAAGACTACTGTGTTGAAAACTGATTCTCTTCTTATTGTGGATCAAATTCGAGGTGTCAAATACTAACAATCTCCACCTTGACTCGACATTAGGCCTCCACCTGACTTTGAGAGCTTGTGATCCATCTCGCCTCCATGCCTTGGGGCACGCTTGCTGATCATGGATGGGCAAACATGGGAGTCGAGCTAGGCCACTCGATCCCACCTTTGTTATGGGCTGTGTCCACTTTGATCAAAGATCTGCTTGGAGAATTCTCCTATGGTAATAGGAACTTCACTCTGTAACCTTGCCTCTTATCCTCCTAAGTCTTCCATCTCGTGCCCGATCCATCTCCTCGTGGAGCTCCACCTTGCACTAGGCTCCCTCTAGCTTCTGAAGCTCCACCTCATACTGGGCTTCCTATCAGATAGTAATGTCCTCTTATCTTCTTCTTTTCTTTCAATATCATCCTATCCCCATGCATGACCTTCAGGATTCTATCACCAACTATCCACTTATAGCCATTTAAATTCAGTCTGCTTAGTGAGATAAGATTTCATCTGAAATCGAATATATATTGGACCTCCCCCAATCTCCTCACTACATCATCATGTATCTTTCAGCTGATCATCTTGATGCCTCTAATCGCATAACTCATTCCATCTAGCAAATAAACAGTACCATCACTGCTCTCTAGGGAGTCAAACTGCTCCTTTCTGCAGTAAACATGATATGTCCATACAGAATCTAAAATTCACTGCTAGAAAGAATTAGATACCTTATTAGATATCTCCAGAATATCATCCTCTGACTCGCTATTGGCCATCGCTATAGTAGCCCTCGTCTGATCCTTGAGTTGTGGGCAATCCTTGATTCAATGCCCCAACTCATTGCACCTATAGCATCTGATCTTGCTAGGATACCTCATCTTAGACCTGGATCATCCTCCTCGCGATTCTCTGTTGCTCCATCTACTACCTCCTGCTCCTCCAGAAATCATCAAAGCTAAGCTACCGCCATCTAAGTTCGAAGCTGGGTTCTTTCTTCTGAGAATCTTATTCTGAAGTATCACTGCAGTGACTTCATCCATCTTGATGGTGCTCTTTTCTACTAGAAGAGTAGCTACCAAGGACTCATATGAAGGGGGGAGTGATGCTAGCAAGACCAATGCCTTGATTTTCTTCTTAACTTTTTCACCAATATTGAGGAGGTCGGTGAGGATCTTCTAAAAGTTTGATAGATGCTCTTGCATGCTCCGGCCTTCATCCATCCATAGTTGATTGAACTACCTCCAAAGGAATAGCATGTTGCTGAGCGACTTTGCCATGTACAACTCCTCGAGCTTTGACCATAGCTCAATCGAAAAGTCTCACCAAGTACATGGATCACCACATCATTCGCTAGGTACAAGTAGATCATGCTCACCGTCTGCATCTAGATTTGCTTTCAATCCTTCACCTCTATGGTGCCTGGCATCTCGTCATACAAGAGAGCATCGATCAACCCATGTTGGATTAGGACATTCTTTATCCTTGCTTGCCACAAGGAGAAATTGCCCTTTCCATCGAACCTGTTGATCTTCACCTTGATTGTGCTTGTCTTCTCCATATTCTTCAATCTCTATCCACTGCTACAATCTGTACTCCAGTACTATCTGGCTCTGATACCAATTGTTGTGGTATCAATTTGCTTTGATATCAAACTATTGGGATATCAACTACTCTGATACTGCTTGTTAAGGATCTAATATCAAATTATTATGACAAGAAGAAGAAAGAAATAAAAAAAAGAAAATAATAAAGTAAGTGGATCAACCTAAAGGTGCGCCTCCATAGGGCATGTAAAGCTTTACTATGAAAGAGAAAAATAGGTACAAGAAGAGAACATCCACTCTTAACTCACTGTATATAAATCTCTCTTAACTAGAAGCTATCCTCATAAAAGCTCTCTCAGAATTCCAAGGAGATCCATAGAAGCTACAAGATACTTTGTTCTCACAGCCTCCTCATCGAATGCTATACACTTGCTGCTTCTCTCTATCGTGGGTTGCACGTACTCAATGCTCTGCCAAGCTCTACTCGACGACTGTCTAAGCCTCTCTACGTGCCTCTCATGCCATATGCACCACCTTTTTTGCTCCACAGCACCTCAACCCTTTAAATAGAATGAGAATCCTGTTCTCAGTAGTTCACAGGAGTCCTAACAGGGTTCGTTCTCTTAATATGAGTCGAATATATTCTTGATGGAGTCCTAGAATATTTTTTGACCTTCAGATCATGACTGCAATCCTTCATGATCGTTGGATTCTATGGTCCACATGCAACTCCCGTAGATCCTTTGGATTAATCACAATCCAAGTTTAAATAGAAAAAAAATTTGTTGTATTCTGTTCACCTCCATTGAGCTGGTTCAGTCAGGGATCGAGCTGGTTTGACTGTGTCTCTCCTAGACTCCTGCTGTTTGTCTACCTGAGAAAGCCAACTTGGCTATGGTTCGAGCTAGCTCAATCTCAATCCAAGCCCGTTCGACCATATATTAAAGCCAGCCTAACTGCTGTGCTGAAAATTGATTCTTTTATTATTGTGGGTCAAATTTGAGGCATAAAATTCTAACACTAATTGGTTTAAATTAATTGGTTTGGTTGAAATTAATATGGACCAAGTCAAATGAGATTTGAATTCAAACTCTTCCTAGCACCCACCATATTTGACTTTTCCATCTTGTTCCATGCCCCATCTCTAATTTCTACATGAGTATTTCTCATGTAGAAGAGGGTGTTTGCACCCTCTCTTATCTCTCTTTGACCTGGTCCAAGCATTGTTCAAACCTAGTTGAATTTTGAATTAAACTAGTTTTATTGAAACTCCCTCTCATCTTTATCCAAATCCCATGCCCCCTTTATATTTTCTCATGCACATTTTTGTACATTCTCAGAGTGGGCGTACAGAAGGAGAGTCCTTCTGCACATCAAACACCCTGGAGAGGGTGCTGGAAGTAGATGAGGCTTCCACTTGAATTTTGAATTCAAGTGGAAACCACTTAACCACCCTATCTCATCCACACGGCTTTCATACATTTTGACACCCATTTAAAAATATGTTTTTTTTGGCATGCATGGGTTTTCATGAGAAAGCTGAGAGTGGCAAGAAAGGTTTCTTTGAGAGAGAAAATTAGAGTGGGATGCATCCATCTAGGGTGGAAAAGTCAAATAGGGGTTTCCTTCGCTAGATTTTTTTGCTGATGCCTTTGCCTTTTTGTTTCTCTTTGGATGCCCTTTCAAATTTTTTTAGGAGTGGGTGTATGGCAGATAGGAGTGTCATTCTCCAATGAAAATTTGTTTCATGAGAAAATTCCAAATAGAGAGGGCGTGCGAGAGTTTTTGGGCGTCAGGATTTTCGATGAGTGAAAAACCCTATGGTTGGGACCCTAGGTTCGGGTGGAGAGATTGAGTGCTGTGAGTGCCCAATTGCCACATAATATGGTGCATCACCTCATCATCCTCTAAGGTACTCACTCTAGCCTTCTAGAGTATCTAGGAGATCCAAAAGTAGACCATTGATTGGATTGATCGAGATCAACCATCGAAGCCCCCAACAAGAAGCTAGCACTCCGACGGAGCTGGTCGGGATCAGGAGTTTTGTGTGGACCAACTGTAGAGGTCGAACAAGTGTGTGGCTAGAGCACGATACCACAACTTCTTCTAGTGGATTTAGATTATGGAGATTAGCTTTCCGCGCATAGGTATGAGTTCTGAATTTGAATCGATCAGCAAATATGATTTGCTGATGGATCATATTTAAATTTTCAAATTACGTATTAGCATGTCTAGATCCTAAATAGAATTTTCTGATATGATCAATGCATGCATAGATTAATTCTAGATTAATCTAATGCTTTTGCTATAATTTAATTTTTGAAAAAGTTTCAAATTGCATGCTATAAACCCTACTCGATTTTCTTCATCCATCACCTTTAAGGCTTTGCAAATCCATGCTTTGGTCGAATCGTTGAATGCATCTCCGACTACTTTTCCTACCTTCCAAAAGTTCTTCTTGAACATATATCCTAAAAGTTCTTCTTGAAGTTCTTAAATGTTTATTCCAAGACTTTCCCACCATTCAAAAACACTTGGAGAGGTCCCATTAGATGTCCTAGCCATTAGAAACAAAAATCTAGCTGTTGGAAAAAATTTAGGACTGAAAAAGTGTAGTTCTATAAAAAACTAGCCATTACAATAAACTTAGTCGACTAACTTTCTCTTAGTCGACTAAGTCCTCTGTATTTTAACTTCAGTCTTTTCTACACTTTCTGTCTTCTGCAGTCTTCTAAGACATAGTTGACTAACCTCTGAGAATTAATTGACTAAGTCCCTTGGGGCTAGAATTTTTATTTTTCTGTGTTTTCTATTATTGCTATTCTCTAATACATAGTCGACTAACTCCTAATCTTAGTCGACTAAGATGCATGTTTGTGTTTTGATAGTCTTTCTTCTCCAATTTCTTTTGTAGTCTAGACTTGCTTCATAAACTTGATTTATCTCTCATTAACTATTCTTTTTAGGGTGTATCAAGTCTTGATTTCCTTTAAGAGCCTCTTGATTGATGATACTCCATTTGATTGATGAAAGTCACTTAGAGCATTATAAATGCTTGGAATTTAAACTACACATCCTCAAAAATAATATTAGTAACTTAACAAATTATACTCAAATGCTTTTATTATCATCAAAATCAGTCCAAGGGTCAACAATCTCTTTCTTTTTGATGATGACAAAATTCTTTAAGTATACCTTTTCTTCAAATTTTAGTATAACTTTCATGCAATTAATTTATATGCAATATATTCATTTATATTGTATTAAATTTCATATGCTCTCCTTTAATATAATCACTATGTTCAAATTAAGTTTTAATTTTTGTATTTACTCTTCCTTAATGTGTGCCAATTCAATTCTTAAGGTTTTAAAGTACATCTTCTTATATTTGAATCAATTAAATGTTTCAAATTAGTTATTTTATGTTGAATTTTTAGATTACACTTATATAATTCTTCTCCCCCATTTTGTCATTATCAAAGATAGCTATTGTCAATCAAGAGCAGTACACTATACAAATGATACAAGACATCACATGTGTAGATGAAGGAAAATAAGAAGTTTCATTCATATATAAGTAAAAGTTTAAATATAAATATTAGGCCAAGTAGGCATACATCAAAACATCAAAAGGAGCTTAGACCATTATAGATATCACATCAAATATAAAATAGATTTTAAGCTCAAGGGGATGCAACTATAGGATGGCCTAATCTAAGATTGGAGCAGGATGAGTTTAGGAGGATGAATCCATAGCTAGCTAAGGATGCCGCCTGGCAAGGGCACGTTCCACAGTACACTCTACCAAAGCAGAAAGTCGATCAGATATCTCATCAACCATTTGGCACACAATATCGATAATCTAATCTTCCTCAAGGCAAACAGAATGCACAGACTAAATGATGGACCTGCAGTTCTTGGCATGGGCTTCGATACTGGCACAGGCTCCTCTTCATCATCAACTTTGATCCACTGCCCGTTCACCTTTTTGAAACCCATCCTCTTCAAGAAGTTTTCATCATACGTGTTAAAGTGCTTCATCTCCTTGAATGATTCATCCTCCATGTTTACACTGAACTCCCTCAATATGATAGTAAAAAATTTTTCATAAGCTAGGGCAGGTTTTACTCTCATTCTTACCTTTTGCATGGTCTTCATCATCAAGGTAGAAAAATTAAAATTTTCTTTCTTCAATATATGATAAAGAATCCCCACATCATTCCTTGTCACATAATCAAATCATCCAACCCGGGGAACAAAGATCTTGCAAACCATGTGATATAAAAGACGATGCTTGGTACTCAAATATTTGCTAAAGTCTCTCCGAATCTAAAACATTATCCCTATTAAATAGCAAACGAAGTCCTACTTACCGATCATCAAACCTCTTAGCTCCTTCCATCGGAGTCTTCAGTAACAGACCTAGATTTTTTAGTGTTAAATGTATCTTGACCCCTTTAACTTCAGTTTTCAAATATTGAGAACCTATCCTTGCATTTCCATAAAACTCTCTGACAAGATTTGGGTAAGTGGGCAATTTCAGTGAACATAAGTACTCCCACCCTTGGAATTTGATGCACTCACCGATCTCAAACCCTTATTTCTCCAAAAAATCAAAATCAATCTTTCTTTCAGTGGTCACTACCCTAGAGGAAAATAGTATTACTTTTGAGGGGGATGGCATGACCTGAGATGGGGGTTGTACGGGAGTAGTGAATGGAGTAGAGCGTTGGGGCAGAGAAAATGGTGGGGTACCAGCAGTTTGAATGGCCAAAGGAGGATTTGAGGAAGGTGGAGATGCAGTTGGGGGAATAGAAATCGAACCAAATTGTGGCTGCTCAATGGCATCCGAATGATTCTTCATCCTCCACTCGTACGACCATAGTTGAATAGAAGTGATCTTAGGATGAGTGCAAAGTTTCTTCTTCCTCTCCACCATGGATCCAAGTCCTCTTCGTCAAGATTTTTAGGGCTTTGATTTGGAGTTTTTTAGAGAACAAATGGATGCCCTAGGATTCTAAAGTGGGTTGGCTAAGAAAGGGCGAATGAAAAATAAACAAAGTCCCATGGGTATTTTGTTTTATAAATAGGATTTCTGATACTTAGTTGACTAGGATTAAGTTCTTAGTCAACTAAGTCTCAGTCGACTAAG
This sequence comes from Cocos nucifera, assembly GCA_006176705.1. Lineage (NCBI taxonomy): Eukaryota > Viridiplantae > Streptophyta > Magnoliopsida > Arecales > Arecaceae > Cocos > Cocos nucifera. The sequence goes on along the minus strand of QRFJ01003512.1, from coordinate 7,168 downwards.
ACTTTTTATCTTAGTCTGCTCAGTTTGGCACAGAACTTAATTGCTAGAGTTTCAATCCAAGAGGTCTTGCAATGTCTCATGTCTTTTTCAATGGAATTAATGTAAGGATGATTTATGAGAAATTTGTCTTATCATAGCAATCATGTTAATGTACAAATATATTCAATAATTTTAATAATATAGATCAAATAACCCTAATTACTTTCTTATGGCACAAAACCTTTCTTCATTTAAAGATTTAGTGAAAATATCGATAATTTGATTTTCAGTTGGCACAAACTCAAGAGTTATGCCATTATTTTATACATGGTCTCTAATAAAATGATGTCTAACCTCTATATGTTTTGTTCTTGAGTGTAATATTGGATTCTTTGTTAAATTTATAGTACTAGTATTGTCACATCGAACAGGAATATTGTTATAAGTGATACCATGGTCCTCTAGTTATTGTTTAATCTATAATACTTGAGCACAACAACTCCCCATAGTAATATATTTGGCTTCCATCATAGACAAAGCTATTGAGTTTTGTTTCTTACTAAACCATGAGATCAAATTTACTCCTAGAAACTAACATGTTCCACTTATACTTTTCCTATCTAAGTAACATGTAGTGAAATCTGAATCACTATATCCAAGTAAGTATAGTGAAGATTGTTTTGAGTACCACAAGCATATATCTTGAGTGTTTATCAAATACTTAAAGATTCTTTTAACTGCAGTTGCATGTGATTCTTTAGGATTTGATTGATAACGTATACACATACATACACTAAATATTATATCAGGTCTACCTGTAGTTAAATAAAGCAAAGATCCAATCAAACCTCTATATAATTTGGGATCTACTGCTTTTACTTTTGGATCTAGATCAAGCTTACAACTTGTGCTCATAGGGGTGCCACTCCCTTTGACACTCTCCATCCCAAATTTTTTTATCATTTTCTTTATGTATTTTCTTTGATTGATCAAGATCCCCTCATATGATTTCTTGATTTGGAATCCAAGAAAGAAATTGAGTTATCCCCTCATGCTCATCTCAAACTCTCTCTATATGAGACTAGCAAATTCTCTACACAAATCTTCATTAGTAGCTCCAAATATAATGTCATCAACATATAATTATATAATTAGTAAATTATTTGATTTTCTTTTAATAAATAATATTCTATCTATATTTTCTCTTCTAAAGTTATTATTTAATAGAAACTTGCTCAACCTATTATACCAAGTCCTAGGGGCTTGTTTTAATCTATAGAGTGCCTTTTTAAGTCTATATACATGATTTGGCAATTCTTGATTTTCAAAATTCAGAGGTTGTTCTACATGAACGTTCTCCTCAATTAGTCCATTCAAAAATGCACTTTTACATCTATTTGAAAAAAATTAAAATTTATAAAACATGCAAATGACAAGAGCAATCTAATAGCTTCAAGTTTAGCTACAGGTGCAAAAGATTCATCAAAGTTGACTCCTTGATTATATCCTTATGCAACCAATCTAACCTTGTTTCTAATTACATTATCCTTTTCATCAAGTTTATTTCTAAAAATCCATTTAGCTCCAATTACAAGGAGGTTTTTAGGTCTTTCAACTAGTTTCTAAACTTTATTTCTTTCAAATTGGTTTAACTCTTCTTGCATTGCTAATATCCAATTTGAGTCTTTTTCAGCTTCAATTATATTCTTAGGTTCTAGGTGAGATACAAATGCAATATGATTCATAGCCTTCCTAAAAGATGATCAAATTTTAACTCCATGAGATGGATCATCAATCATTAATTCTGTAGGATGATTGTGATCATACCTCCATTCCTTTGGTAAATTAGATATACCTTGCTCTTTTTGAGGTTGTTGCTCCCTTTCTTCAACATCTTGCTTTTCACCTTCTTGTTCTTATGAATGTGTATCTTCAAGTATCATATTCTTTATTTTTTTTTTAAATTATCTACATCTATATCAATTTCTTCTTCTCTTATTTTAAGAGAGTTAGTTTCATCAAAAATAACGTGCATGGATTCCTCTACAACTGATGTTCTTTTATTAAACATTTTGTATGCTCTACCATTAGTTTAATAGCCTAGAAAAATACCTTTATCTAATTTTGCATCAAATTTATCTAATTTATCTTTATCATTTATCAAAATGAAGCATCTACATCCAAAAGCTTTGAAATATGAAACATTTGGTTTCTTTTCTTTGTAAAGCTCATATGGAGTTTTCTTCAAAATAGATCTAATTAATGCTCTATTAAGCATATAGCATACGGTGTTAATAGCTTTCGTCCAAAAATATTTTAGAAGGTTGCTTTTGCAAAGCATGGTCTGTGCCATTTTAATTAATATTCTATCATTTCTTTCTACCATCCCATTTTGTTGCGGTGTCCTAGGAGCTGAAAAATTATGGTTTATTCCATTCTTAGAATAAAAAATTTTAAATTTTTGATTTTCAAATTTCGTGCTATGATCACTTCTTATATATAAAACATCACATTTCTTTTCTTTTGTGATTTTGTTAAATAGCTCAATAAACAAGTCAAAGGCATTATCTTTATGAGATAAAAACAAAACCTAAGTATACCTTGAAAAATCATCAATTATCATAAAATCATATCATTTTCTTCCTAGACTTGTAGTTGAAATTGGTCCAAATAAATCCATATGAAGTAACTCTAGAGGTCTAGTTGTTGAGACAATATTCTTGAATTTGAAAGATAATTTTGTTTGTTTCCCAAATTGACATGCTTTGCAAATCTTATTCTTTTCAAAATTTATTTTGGATAAACCTTTTACTAAGTCAGCTTGATTAATCTAGACAATGAGTCCATGCTTACATGACCTAGCCTATTATGTCATATCCAACTAGATTCATTTATTTTAGCATTCATAGCAACAAGACATTCAACATTTTTATTTTTGAGTTCATCAAGATCAACAATATAAACATTGCCATGTCTTTTTCCTATGAACTTAATGCTATCATAAAATGAATTAGTTACTATGCAATGAGATGATTTAAATAAAACATTAAAATTTTTATCACATAGTTGACTAATACTAAATAGATGATGCATTAAACCATCAACTAGCAATACATTTTCTATACAAGTAGAGGGTGTGATCAAGATGTTACCATGATCAGTAATTTTACCTTTACCATTGTCACTAAATGTCACCACACCTCCATCTATTGCTTCAAGAGAGATAAATTGGGATCTATCTCCCATCATGTGCCTCGAACATCCGCTATCTAGATACCATCTTTTTTTAGTTCTCATGGATGCCAAGCACATGTATACATAAAATTAAGTAGATTTAGATACCCAAGTTAACTTGGACCTTGATTGAGAGTGCACAAAATGTGTCCTTTTGGAACCCAACATCTATCTCTCTATCTGAGGTCTTGTATCTTCTTTTCTATTTGCTATTCATTATGCATTCAAAATTTTTGTGCTCCAGTTTTGTTATATTTAAAATAAAGTTATGATTTTCTTTGATTTTGTGATCTATCTTCAACACCCACGCATCTCTCTTAAATTTTTATTCTATTGAGGATTGTATCCTAAACCGGAGCTTTATTGAAAAACCATTCGTTTTGATATATCAATCAATATTGAAGATTTTTTTTGAAACTAATCATGTATCTATCCATTAATTGATCCTGGTCTTACCAGTTTGATCTTGCAAAAGACTACATTCTATTTCTCTAGATTTATCTTATAATTCTATTTTGTAGTCTTTCATATCTTCTTCTACTTTAGCTTTCGTGTCTTTGGTAAGAGTTGATTTATTTCTTTTAGTTCTTATTCTTATGTTGATAAACTTCTTAAAATCACCAATTAACGTCACTAAAAGTATCATATAACTCTTCAAAAATAAAATCTAAAAATATGATTAAGTATCATCATTTTACTTCATCTATCATTATGTGCCATAAAGGCCAAAGGTTTGCCTTTTCTCTCTCTTTGATATCTCTTCTCACTTGAGGAAGAGTCCTCATTCCTTGCTCCATGTGGCTTTTATATGCTTTCTTCTTGCTCTCTTGGAATTTTTCGTTCAATATGGATAGTCGCATCGAAGTGTCCGGATTTCTTGCACTCATAGCAAAGAGGGTTGGTTGTTCTTTCTTTTTTTTTCTTTCTCTCTTTGCTAGCCTTCGCCCTTTGTGTACTTTCTTCTATGTCTTCAAATTTCTTCCTTCTATTCATGAACTACTTGAATCTTTCTGCTATCATGGCATCTCCTCATCATCTTTCGATCTTCTTCAGAATCACTCTCTTTTTCATGGATGGCAGCCAGACCTTGAGGGCTATGATTTTTTATTCTTCATCTCTTCTTTCTTTTGCTTGGTTCATATTAGCTCATCGTGTTCTCATAGGAGGGAGATCCAATGGCTAACTTCTTGGCTAAAGCTAAACTTGTTTAAGCTCCTCTTGCTTCTGAATGGCAAGTCATTTTGGCTCCAATTCTTTGGCCAAGAATCTAAGAAATTCTTTCAAGTATAACCATCCCACTATTAGAAATAATCCTTTCTAGGACTCTTTAAACCATTTAATTTTATATCGATGAATCTTGTGAACATTTTGGTGATAAGTTTTATATGATTTTATTTGAATAAACTCATACTGTTACCATACATGTTTATCTTGGATTTCTTGACTTGATTAGTTATCCTCATGTGGTAACTTCAGCTATCCCAAATTTTCTTTAGTGGGGATGAAACATGTTGATATTCTAGTGGTAAACTTATTTGCATCCAAAGCACGAAATTGAAGAGAAAATAATCTATTTTTCTGGTAATCAGATTCGTTCAGATCTAATTTGGATCAAAGAGGGAATTTCAAAATTTCTCTTAGATCCAAAACAGATCTGAGACTCTTCAATGATTTTATCAATTCTAATAAATTAATTAAATAAATAAAATAATTTATTATACCTATTATGGATAATCCTATTATCCTGTGATGATTCTGATATTTGTCTGAGGTTCTGGATGTAGCCACACAAGTGCCTGACTTCTACTGGTATCCACTTAGGCAAAATCTAGAGATCTTCTCATTCTCAATCTATCCTCCAAAAATCAAATCCTGATCTGATCTTGAAGGTCTTCAAAATGGCTTTTGAAGATCAGCCGTTGTCTCTTGCAGCAGTGTTACCTTCTTTCTTTCCTGTCATCTTTCTCTTGCTTGGATCGCACCAAACTAGAGCCCAAAGCCTATTGGGCATGGAGAGGAGAGAGAAGATTAGAGGGGGGCATGGAGAAGGAGGGAGAGGGGCTATGTGGCATGGGCAAAGGGAAGAAACTCAAAATCTTAGGCACAGACATGATTTTTATAGATCCTGCTACGCCATATAGTGCCACTTCATCCCAACCAATTATAGTTCTTTGTGCAATCAGATCTAAATCTAATTGGTGGGATGACATCATCTGATCCAATCAGATTAGGGTCTCTCACAAACCTCCTTAGGTAATGCCAAGACTGGTCAAAGAAGACTCTTTCGTGTCACTCAAGTAGGGAGTATGAAGCAACCTAGAGTTCCATCTGTATAGGACTCCATGCATCATCCTCATTTAGGTGCCGGCCTCCCTAGGTGTGTGCCCCTTCCCTTTCTACCTTTTAGTAGGGACAAAGCCCCATCTTCTCTCCTATGGGGTGCATGACATATGGAGCAAATGTCTAAGTTGTCAAAGATCAAACACTTTGACCAAAGTTCAAAGACAAAGATTAGTGATGACGGAAAAATTGGCCGGGTGTTGTTCTCAAATGATCTCATAAATTAAGACAAACCCTTTTCTGACCTGCGACAAGCTCCAGTCCAAACAAGTAAAGGTTTTGAGTGGCTAAAACACATTTGCGCTCAGTCGAGATAATATTCAATGATTTGTTGAAGGAGAACATTTTAGGTCAAATCATGTGCTTAGCATAATTTTTTTGAACCTAATGAATCTTATTCCAAATCAATGAATAGGTTAGTCCAAAAATTTGATGATATCTAGACTAAATCCTTAGTGGTGATCAAGTTTAGATTTAGTTCTAAATAAGTACTGGGATACATCACCGATCTCTATCAATTGAATCTTCAAAAACACTTCTGATGGATCAGGAACTTTTCTGATTCATATAACTAGTATGATCGATAATCCAAATCATTCTAGTTGCTCCTAAAATCCATCGTAAACACCTAGCAGCATATAATGGCAACCATCAGAAAACTGAAAATGAACCTCTCGGTGAGTTTACTTGTGTGATAAGTTCCTCCATCTTGAGGCCCCGATCGGATTGGATTAAAGGGGGAGGGGAGTTGGAAAATCTTGTCAAACCCAATTTCTCCCTGTCATATGAATTAATCATTCGATTCAAGGTCCAATGTGAAAAACCTGCATTGAAACTCTTTCTTATTATTTCACTCTGCCCATGGCCATGGACTTATGGACTGTGAATTCTCATGATTATCAAAGGACTGCTCTTCCATATCTACGTCGTAGATAGATCTCCTATTTTGGTGCCAATCCAATTCTACAATGAAACATGCTAATAGCCAACATACACCTCAGGATTCCGAATTGTCTAAGGAGATCGAGTTTATGGTGTAGTCAAACTATAACGACACTCAAGAATTGCCTGATTGGCAACTCAGGTCAAAGAACAGACACACACTCAGCTTCGAGCCATATACAGATTAAGATAGACTTCCGTTATGACTGTTCGAGGTGGTCACGCTCAGTGCCCTCATTCTCTAGCACATACCTGGTATACTCTTGCTCCGATGTCTCTACACGTGACTCAAGACTCATCTATCCCTAAAGAAGTGATCGTTACACCAATCTTTTGGATCAATCACCACCTCATGATAATCCTATGGTCGGAACCACTTTATGAGTCAATAATGAAAATTCATTCTAAATTTTTCAACTCTGAAAAATATGAGCTATCATTACCATTAACTCAAAGGGATGCACCAGATATTTTCAATACACAGCTGCAATAAAAATAAACCCATTTAGTTATTCTATAGTCAAATTATAATCTTATCCTACCGATGGTGTCTAGTACACGCACAAGTGTTAGCCAATATTCTCGGGCTTTCTTAGAGGCCCAACATATCTAACAAACTCCCACTTGTCTAAAGCTAATTAGCTACACATTTTAAGTCCCATCTTCTTTAAGA
>QRFJ01003511.1:68189-151286 GCA_006176705.1 Cocos nucifera | reverse complement strand
GGACTATCAGGATATCTTTTCGCCAGTAGCTATGCTAAAATTTATTTGCACATTGCTTGCTGTTGCAGCCTATTTTGATTATGAAATATGGCAAATGGATGTGAAAATGGTATTCTTAAATGGATATCTTGAGGAAGATATCTATATGCAGCAGTCCTTAGGTTTCACATCCAGTGATGATGATCACAAAGTATGCAAGCTACAAAGGTCCATATATGGACTTAAGCAAGCATCTCGGAGCTGGAATACTCATTTTAATGATGTAATCAAAATATTTGGTTTCATCAAAAATGAGGAGGAGCCATGTGTCTTCAAAAAGATCAGTGGGAGTGCTGTTGTCTTTCTCATATTGTACGTGGATGACATCCTCATTATTGGGAATAATATTCCCATGTTGACCACAGTTAAAATGTGGTTATCTAAAGAATTCTCCATGAAAGATCTAAGAGAAGCATCCTTTATTCTAGGAATTACGGTCTATAGAGATAGACCGAATAGGATGCTAGGACTTTCACAGAAAATGTACATAGAGGAAGTGCTAAAGAGGTTTAGCATGGAAAACTCTAAGAGGAGTTTGGTACCCTTCAGACATGGCATTCATCTTTCCAAGAAGATGTGCCGTAGCACACCTGAGGAAATAGAATGCATGAGCAAGATCCCTTATGCTTCAGCAATAGGGAGCCTCATGTATGCCATGTTATGTACACGACCTGATATAGCCCATGTTGTGAGTGTCACAAGCAAATATCAGTCAAATCCGGATGAAGAGCATTGGACTTCTGTGAAATGTAACCTTATGTACTTGAGAAGAACTAAGGATATGTTATTGGTCTTTGGCAATAGAGAACTCCAAGTCCAGGGACATACAGACTCGGATTTTATGTTCGATATAGATGATCGAAAGTCGACATCTGGAAGTCTATTTTTGTGCAATGATGGAGCTATCAGTTGGAATAGTTCCAAGCAGACAGTAATAGCAGATTCCACTATGAAAGCATAATATATTGCTGCATCGAAAGCTACAAAGGAGGCATTCTGGTACAAAAAGTTTGCCATAGAGATTGGAGTGATGCCATCAGATGCCATTCCTCTGTACTACAACAATAATGGTGCCATAGCCCTTGCTAAGGAGCCGAGGTCTCACCAAAAATTCAAGCACATCGAGCGGCGATATCACCTTATCCGTGATTACCTCGAGAAGGGATACGTCGAGGTCAAGAAAATCGACTCCGCAGACAATGTGGCAAATCCGCTTACAAAGCCATTGGGCCAGCAGAAAGATCAAAGGCCACCTTGAGAAGATGGGACATAGATTTGTAGCCAATTAGCTTTAGGTTAAGTGGAAGTTTGTTAGATATGTGTGCCCTAAAAGCCAGAATTGGCTGACACTTGTAATACACTTCTAAGGGCAAAATTATAATTTTGACTATAAATAATAAAATGGGTTATTTTCTATCACATAAGTGTATTTAGTGTCTGTGATATATCCCTTGAGTTAATGGTAATGATAATTCATATTTTCAAGGGTTGAAAATTTAAAACATGAATTTTTATTTATTAAGTTATAAAATACTCCTGACCATAGGATCATCATGAGGATGATGATTGATCTGGAAGGTTAGTGTACAATCGCTTCTTTATAGTAGATAAGTCTTGAGTCTACAGTGTAGAGATACCAGAGCGAGAGTACAGGTACTCGTTAGAGAATGAGGGCACTGAGCATGACCACCTCGAGTAGTCTTAAGGAAGTCTACCTTCTCGTCGATGACTGACTCGATGCTACAGTGGTGTATCTGGTTCTTCGACTTGAGGTGCATCGGTAGTTCACCTTGAGGGTGTTATAGTTTGACTACACCATGACTCGATCTCCTAGCCATCGAAACCCTGAGGTGTATGTTGGCTATAGCATGTTCATTGTCGGAATTGGATTGCACTAAGGTGGAATCTATCTACCTCAGTAGAAGAGGAGCAACCCTATGATGATCATGAGAATCAAGTCCATAAGCCCATGGCCATGGTAGAATGTGAAATAATAGAAAGAGTTTCTATTAAGGTTTCATATTGGACTTGAATCGAATGATTAAATTATATGATAGAAATTAGAGTTTGACGAGTTCACCTTAACTTTAATCTGATCGGGGCTCAAGATAGAAGAACTTAATCACATAAGTAGCTGCACTAAGAGGTTCATTTTTAGTTTTGATGGGTTGCCACCATATGCTGCTAGGTGTCACTGATGGATTTTGAGAGCAACTAGAATGATTTAGATGATTGATCATTCCAATTGTCTGAATCAGAAGAGTTCTGATCCATCGAAAGAAGTTTCAATGATGTCGATGATGGAGATCATGATATATATCATTATCATACAGAACTGAACCTAACTGGATCACATAAATAAGGATTTAGATCTAGATATCATCAATTGGACTAATTTAGTTCAATTGATTTGAATAAGATTCAATTAGGTTCAAGAAAATCGTGCTAGCACACGATTGAGCCTAACATTCTCCTTTTTCTATCATAAAAGTTATCTCGATTGAGCCAAATGAGTTTATGCTCACTCAGATACCTTTACCTGATATGACTGAAGCTTGTCCAAGTCAGAAAAAGATTGTCTTAATTTATTAGTTAAATTTGAGATAACACCTACCATTTTTCATCACCTGCCATTTCTTATACTTTGACTTGGTCAAACGTTGACCTTTGATCCTTGGACATCTGCCCATGTATCGTGCACTTATTGGAGAGCAGATAGGGACTGATCCCCTCTCTTGAAATTGGAAAGAAGGGGGTGCATGCCTAGGATGGCATGTGCCTATGGATAGGGATGCTGGAGTCCCATATGGATGGGACTCTAGGTTGCTTGTTGGATTCAAACTAGGTGACCCTCACCTATAGACTTTGACCAGTCTTAGATGCTACCTCAAGATGAATCTATGGGTCTTTTATCTGATTGGATCAGATGATGTCATCCCGCTAATCAAATTTAGATCTGATTGCACAAAGCAACGTGATTGGCCGGGGTGATGCAGCACTGCATGATGCAGCAGAGTCTATAAATAGACCATGTCTACGCCTACTTTTTAATAAGTTCCTCTTAGACCATGCCCCAAGGCTGTCCCTCTCCCTTCTCCATGCCACCATCTGGCCCTCTCTCTCCTCTCCACGCCTAAGAAAGTTGGCCCTTCAGATTAGTGCGAGATAGGCAAGAAAAGACTGACGAAAAAGAAAGAAGTCAGCACTGCTGCAGAGACGATGGGTGATCTTTAGAAGAAGTTTTAAAGATCCTCCAAATCAGATCCAGATCTGATTTTTGAAGAAAAGAAAGAGAAGGAGAGGATCTTTAGATTCAGCCTGAGTGGATACTAGTAGAGGTCAGGTGCTTGCGTGGCTAGATCCAGAATCTCAGAGCTTCTGTAGGATCATCAACGGATATCAAATTAACCAGAATCAAGGTAAAATTAATTTAGTTTTAATTTAATTTAATTTTCTTATTTATCAGATCATAAAATTAAATCTGAAAAGTGTTAGATCTGATTAGGATCTGAGAGAAAATTTTTGAAATATGCCTCTCGATCCAATCAGATCTGAACAAATCTAACTCAAAAAATTCATGATTTTCCTTCACATTCGGCATATGAAGCAAATGGTAAGTAATTTTTATTTATCATATATTAACTCTTTAACTATTTAAAAAAAATTTATAAATTATTCTCAAATTATAGAGAAACATAGAGAGTGGTGAGCTTTCTAGTAGGATCGAGATCTACCAACGGACATATTAGTGACGGTCAGGGGGCTGGACGACCAGGAGCCAAGAGCTAGCTTTATGTAAGTTTTTTCAGCTATTTTTTTATTTGCATTTGATTTTCAGTAAAAACTTAGAATAGCTATAAATTTAATTTTTAGGATCATATGATAGACATTAGATTCCAGCCTATCCCAAAGGGCTCGATCGCACCCATAGATGATGAGATCTATGATCAGATGCTTGGTATGAGATCTTGTTATGTTAGGAGGCTAGGGCATGGGGTCAGAGCTCCGATATCTTCATGTCCATCCTAGGTTGATTTCCATACTGCTTGTGATGTCCAGGTAGTGGAGATACAGAGATAGGCTGCTGACAATCGACAGCAAGCTTTTGAGTTGATTGTATCCATCAATGAGTACCAGCTATTCTAGATGTAGATGATGGAGTGGATGGTACAGATGAAGCAGATGATGAGGCAATAGTAGGCCGATCCGAGCTTCTCTGAGTGCTCTTCTCCTTCTTCGATCCATTTTTCTTCTTCAGATACTACCGATGCTTGATGGCCGACTATCTATTTATATATATATTTTTATTTTAAATATTTTATATTTATAAAAAATATTTTTATAATTATATTTTTATTTAATGAAATGAAATTTATTTATGGATGAATGAAATGATAAAATTTATTTATAGATGAAATGATAAAATTTATTTATAAATTTTTTATTTTATTTATTTAAATTATAATAAAAAATATAAAAAATATTTTTTATAATTTTTTAAAAAATTAATTTATGATGGAATTAGTTGTGATGGATATTTTTTCATCATAAATAATAAAATTATTTATGATGGAAATAATCCATCATAAATAATTAATTATCTATGATGAAAATAATCCATCATAGATAATTTATTATTTGTGATTGATTATTTTCATCATAAATAATTAATTATCTATGATGGAAATAATCCATCGTAGATAATTATTTATTTGTGATGGATTTTTTTCTTTGAAAATAATTATTTAGAATGAAAAAAATAATTTCAATCACAAATAATTTCTTCATAGATAATTTAAGAAATGAAAAAAAATTTTTGATGAAACTTATTCATCATAAAAAAATATTATTAGTGATGAAAATTATTTTTTATCACTAATTATTATCTGCGATCCCAATTTTTATGATAAAATATTAGCGATAAAATTTTCATTGCTAATAATTATTAGTGATGAAAATTTATTTTTTGTGATGAAATTTTTGCATCGCAAAAAATCTATTTTGCTATAGTGTTAACCGCTTGTCTTAAATAATCGGAGGCCTTCTACTTCATTTGAAAATGAAGTTTAGTTGGATAATTTTCTATCATCACATAATTTTGTACCAAAGACAAGAATGTTAAAGTAAGAGAATTTTATTGAAATATTTTGAATTTCATGATGGCGGAAGTGTATCCCTTCTGAGCTTCTTTAGATAATATTTTTCTAGGAGGATGATTTACATTACCTTATAAGGGCCTTCCCAGTTCGTGAAAGAGTAAGGACGGTGCTCCCAAGTCTTGGGAGATTATGAAGGAGTTAAGGTGGGGGCTTCTAAGGCTAGGATCAATCGAAGATGTATCAGCTAGGATATGAGGGCTGGCACACTATTAGACTGGCTCAGATACAAGTGAAGCAGGCTCGGGATGAGATCAAGTCAACTCAAACCAAAATCAAGCCAGCTCTCTCCATCAAATAGAGAACATGTTTCAAAATTCTATGACTTGATGGGTAGTTGAGCTGGCTCGAGCAGGCAAACAGATGAGCACTGGATTTTCTATTTGGTCTTAGATTGAGTTTAATTCAAGTGGTCTTAAGGCCTAATTTGAGAGATCTTAAGTTGGCTAATTCATGTATTGGGCTAGGTCTTTAGTCCAAGGGGTGAGAGCATACAAGACATGGGTGTACATGGGCTTAGATGAGTCCTTTCATGTATGGATTAGCTTAGAAAAAATTTTTAGGACTGAGTTTTGTTAGCTCAGGGATCATATATATACTTTGTATATGTAATATTTTTGATAAGCAAAATTAAAATTCCTTTTCTTCCTAAAACCCTAGCTTCTTCTCTCTCTCTCTCTCTATCGTTATCCTAATTTTCAATCATCTGATCTTCATCCTTGCTTACTATCGTCTCCAACTTACTTCCTCAAGATTGGTAGAAGATACAAGAGTTTTCACAAATCTGAAAATAATTCATAAAAAGTGATATCAGAGCACAAGGTGTGCAGAAAGAGAAGAAGATGCCAGAAAGTTGAAGGTGTTCAGGTGTTGTGAATTCAGCAAGGTCCTGCCAAGGTATTTCTCAAATCCCTTGGAGTTTGTGTTGCATCTTAGCCTTAGATCTAGCCAAGGGAAGCAACGTGAAGGTTGATTTCTAGAAGTTTGATGGGAAAGAAAACTTTTTCATATGAAAAGTTCATATAGAAGTTCTTCTGGTTCAAGCTAAATTAGATCAGGTGTTGAAAGAAAAGTCTAAAGGGTTGTCAGATCGTCAGTGGATGTCCCTAGTAAAGAAGGCCTACTCTATGATCAGAGGATGCTTAATGGATGCGGCACTCTATTCAATCTTAGAGGAGAGGACTCCAAGAGGTTTGTGGTTGAAGTTACAAACCATGTATATAAGAAAGAATATGTGCAACAAGCTGATGTTGAAGAAGAGACTGTATAGCCTTCAGATGCAGGAAGGTGGAGATGTCTTGGGACACATCCAAAAGTTTGACCAGATGTATGGTGTGAAGATGCAGGAAGAAGATAAATCATTGATTCTATTATGGTCTTTGTCCTTGTCCTATGATCCATTGGTAACGATGCTACTCTATGGCAAGGAGACCCTAGAGTATGAAGACATGGTCTCGGTGCTGCGAACCAATGAATAGAGAGAGAGGTTGACCAAGGAAGATGTTCCCCAAGAGGGCATGACTATGGGGGAGAGACCTAGAAGATCAAAGAAGAGAGGCAAGTCAAGGGGATGCTCAAAGTTCCATAAAAGTAAGAACATAAAAGAAGCCAGGTGCTACAAGTGCGACGAGGTTGGGCACTACAGACGTGATTGCCCATAGTTGAAGAACAAAAAGGAAGATAAGAGTGGATATGATGCATTGAGTACGGTGGCTAATATTGAGGAGGAGGATAATCTCTTGATTGTATCAGATAGTCATTGGAGATACATAGATGTATAGATCCTAGATTCAGCTTGTTCGCATCACTGTACCCTAAATCGGTCTTGGTTCATTTCATACACCAAGATTGATGATGGGAGTGTGACACTTGGAGATGATCACCTCTGCAAAGTCACTAGTATTGAAAGCATTCAGATGAGGATGTTTGATGCGATGGTATGGACTCTCACAAATGTAAACCATGTCTCAGATTTGAAGAAAAATCTCATTTCATTGGGCTACCTGGAGCAAAGCAGTTGCAACTACAGCAGTCATGCCAAGAGTGGAGTTCTCAATATCTCCAATGGTGCTATGATGGTGGTTAGGGGTAGGAGGATGGAGAATAACTTCTACAGGTTGGAAGGATCTATGGTTGCCAAGAAAATTGGTGCAGCAGCCATAGCATAGGATCAGCAAGGGGCTCGTCGATTGTGGCATTATCGCCTAGGCTACATGGATGATCATGGGATGAAAGAGTTGAGTAAACATGGTCAAATTCTAAATCTAGATTGAGGTGTTATAGAGGTATGTGAGCCATGCTAAATGGGTAAATAGAGGATAGTACATTTTGCCATCAGTTCAATCCATAGTGCAACCCCATTGAAACTAGTTCAGACTGATGTGTGGGGACCAGCTCCATTTCTAGGCAGAAATAAGGCAAGATACTTCTTGACCTTAATAGATGATTTTTCAAAGAAGGTATGGGTCTACTTCATGAAGGAAAAATCAGAAGTCTTCTCCAGATTTTAGGTGTGAAAAGCAAAAGTGGAGAAGGAGACCGATCAGAGCTTGAAGTATCTACAATCAGACAATGGTGGAGAATATACCAGCAAAGAGTTCCAAAATTTTTGTGAGAAGTGTTGCATCAAAAGGCACTTCTCAGTGAAAGAAACTCCATAGCAAAATGGGGTGGCCGAAAGGCTTAACAAAATCATTGTGGAAAAGGCATGGTGCATGAGGCTACATGCAGGGCTTCCAAATGCATTCTGGATTGATACAGTGGACAAAGCCTATTATCTAATGAAATTATCACCTCATATAAAGTTAGATGGTGATATTCTAGAGGAAAGATGGTCTGGAAGGAAGATTGGACTAAGCCATCTTACGGTTTTTGGGTGCGCGGCATTTGTGCACATCAGTGCTGGTGAGCGGAGCAAGTTAGATGCTAGATCACAAAAGATGGTGTTCTTGAGATATCCATGAGCAATTAAGGGATACTGGCTCTAGGATCCCTTGGAGAAGAAGATCATCATTAGTAGGGATATCACCTTTGATTAGGATTCAGTTCTCCAAAAGTGAGATGGCATGGAGGAGCAGCAGGAGGTCCAGCAAGACAACACTGGATAGCTAACATCTTACTCTATTTTGCCACATGTAGGTGCATTGGGAGTACTTGGTATTCAATTGGACCACTCACCAAAGTGTCTCCATAGGTGGAGAGATCTTAGATAGGTCAAGGAAGCCAAGAGGCCCAGCAGGAGCAAACTAGACCTAAGATGGACATAGGTGGAGATGCCACTTGCCGAGCAGTTTAGACTCTAAGACAATGTCACCATACACTGAGGTGGAGGCTCAGGAGATGAATAGAGTACCGTATGCCTTTGGTCTAGAAAGTCTAATGTATGCCATGGTGTGTTGTAGACTAGATATCATCCATGCAGTGAGCCAGGTTAGCAGGTTCATGGCACATCCTAGTAGGAAGCACCGGCGAGCATTGAAGTAGATCTTCAGGTACTTTATGGGTATTGTTGGAGTTGGCGTCTGCTATGCATAGCAAAATGGAGCTGATCCGACATGTCTAAGGAAGATCAGAGGCAAATAAGAGGATTTGTGGATGTAGATTTTGGTTGAGATATAGACACGCGGCAGTCAATGATAAATTTTATGTTCAACCTACTTGGAGGTCCAGTTTCATGGAGATCGTGCTTGCAACCCATCATAATCTTATCCACGATTGAGGCGGAGTATATCGGTGTCAGGAAGGTAGCAAAGGAGGCTCTATAGCTAAAGAGATTACCATTAGAGATGGGTCTCATGCAGGAGGCCATCAGGGTGTACTGTGATAGCTAGAGTGCATTGTTACATGCTCAAAACTCTATCTACCATGAAAGGATAAAGCACATCGACATCAGGTACCACCAAATTGGAAAGCTTGTTGAAAAAGGTAAGGTGGAGCTGGTGAAGGTCCACATTAAGGAGAATCTAGTGGATGTACTGATAGAAGCTCTTCCATAAGATAGTTTTCGTAGATGTATGAAATTGATGTATTTGATGGACAAAATAGAGTTGCCTCAAGCATTTGGGCACCAAAGTAGAGATTAAAAGAGTAAGGGTGGTGCTCTCAAGTCTTGGGAGATCATGAAGGAGTCAAGGTGATGGCTCTTGAAGGCTAGGATCAGTCAGAGATGTATCAGCTAGGATATAAGGGCTGGCACACTATCGGACTGGCTTAGATATAAGTCGAGCTGGCTTGGGATGAGATCAAACCAGCTTGGATCGAAATCGAGCTAGCTCTCTCAGTCAAATAGAGAACGTGTTTTGGGATTCTGTGGCTTAATAGGTAGTCGAGCAGGCTAGAGTCTTCATCGAGCCAGCTCGAGCAGGTGGATAGATAAGCATGGGGTTTTCTGTTTGGTCTTCGATTAGGTTTAATCCAAAAAATCTTAAGGTCTGATTAGAGAGGTCTTAAGATGGCTAATTCATGTATTAGGCTAAATCTTTAGTCCAAGGGGTGAGAGCATGCAAGACATGGGTGTACATGGGCTTGGGTGAGTACTTTCATGTATGGATTAGCCTAGAAAAGTTTTTTAGGACTGAGTCTTGTTGGCTCAGGGGTCATATATATACTTTGTATATATAATATTTTTGACAAGTGAAATTAAAATACTTTTTTCTTCCTAAAAACCCTAGCTTCTTCTCTCTCTCTCTACTGCTACCCTAACATCCAATCATCTGATCTTCATCCTTGCTTGCTATCATCTCCAACTTATTTTCTCAAGGTTGGTAGAAGGTACAAGGGTTTTCATAGTTATGGAAATAATTCATAACAGTTCAGAGCAAGCTTTCCTTGGCTTTATGGTTAAGAGATGTTTGCCCTTCATCGCACCAGGTCTTCAACTTTGAAAACTTTTCTTCTGACTCTGGAATTGTAGTAGCGATCCATTTTCTATTTATAAGTTGCCATCCAAATTTGGGCCTTTTCTCATTTTTCTTCTAGCAAGTCAAGATTCGCTCTAAGGTTCTGTGAGTCATCTTGTTCACTGAAGCCTTCAACTCATGTCGAGGGAACTCCGAGCTCGATGGGTATTACTGCTTCAATTCTGAAAGCTAGGGCAAAGGGAGTTTCTCTAATTGACAGTCTTTGAATAGTTCTATAAGTCCAAAGAACATGATAAAGTTCGTCCACCCATGTTCCTTTTGCCCTTTTGAGTCTCGCTTTGATCCCTAGCAATAGGGTCCTGTTTATTACCTCGGCTTTGCCATTTGCCTGTGGGTGGGCTACTGACATAAAATGATAGAAGATGTTTAGATCTTCACAAAACTCAATAAATTTTACTTCTGCAAACTGACATCTATTATCTATGATAAGAGTCTAAGGTAGGCCGAATCTGCAGACTATTGACTTCTAGATGAAGTCCTGTACTTTAGCGTCAGTGATTTTTGCTAGGAATTTGGCTCAACCCACTTGGTGAAGTAATCCACAGCCACTAAAAAAAATTTTCATTATCCAGATGCCATGAGAAAGGGCTCAAGTATGTCCATCCTCCACTACATAAATAGCCAAGGAGCACTCAGAGGTGCAAGTTATGAAGCCAATTTCCTTTGAATATTGGCATTTCTCTGACATCGGTCATATCTCTTTACATAATCTGTGGCATCCTGTTGCATAGTTGGTCAGTAATATCCTTGATGAAGTAATTTGTAAGATAATGATCTAGTCCCAAGATGATTTCTACATACACCTTCATGGACTTTCTTTATTGCATAATCAGCTTCAGAGGATTGAAGAAATCTAAGAAGTGGCAAGAAGTATGACCTCTTATATAGCTTATTCTCATATAGGACATAATGAGATGCTTGGTTTCTTAACTTCCAAGCTTCTTTCGGATCACTGGGGAGTATGCCATCTTTGAGGTATAAAATAAGTGGGTCAATCTAGCTGAGCTCTGGGTCAACCTGCATCATGGTTTAAGATTCTTCCAAGCTTGGGTGTTGTAGAACTTTAGAGAAGACCTCTTTTGGCAATTCACTTAAAGCCAGAGTAGCTAATTTAGAGAGGAGGTCAGCTCTAGTATTCTCTACTCTAGGGATCTATTGAATGTTAAAGCTACCGAAGGCCGAAGTTAGGCTCCTTACTTTTTCCAAGTACCTCTTCATACTTTCCTGTAAGCTTCATAATTATCATTAACTTCTCCCACCACTAGATAAGAATCACTATAGACTTTTACATGATTTGCTTCTAATTCTTTAGCTATTCTCAACCCAACGATCAAAGCTTCATATTCCACTCCATTATTTATTGTAGGAAACTCGAAGCGTAGTGCATACTTAGCAATAACTCCTTCTGGACTAATAAGAATTAGGCCAGTGCTCACTCTTGAAGCATTAGGTGAACCATCTACATATAGAGCCTAGAAGTTTCCAAGAAGATCTACTCTTTCTTCAATGAGGTTCATCCGAGAATTGAAAGTACAAACTTCTTGCTGTTTAGGTTCATTGGGATTTGGAATGGTGCATTCTACTATGAAGTCAGCCAATATCTAAGCTTTAATGGATGGCCATGGTTGAAAATTGATATCGAACTCAATGAGCTCAATCATCCACTTAGCTATTCTTCCAAAGATGTCAGGTTGATAAAGAACTACTTTGATAGGCTGATCAGTGAGAAGCATGTTTTCGTATGCCCCTGGAAATAAGGTCGAAGCTTTCAGGCTGCAATCAATAGGGCATAAGTTAGTTTTTCTAATTTTATATACCTTATTTCAGCATCCCTCAGAACATCACTTATGTAATAAATAGGCTTCAAGATTTTCACCTCCTCTCTGATCAGGACAGCCCCAATTATTGCGATGACATCGTCAGATACAGAAAAAGTTCTTCACCAGGTTCGAGTTTGGCAAGGACAGGAGGTGAGCCGAGGTAGTTCATTAATTCCATAAAAGCCTGCTTACATGAATGCCAAATGATCTAGGGATAGTCCAAATGACAAATATCTATGGCACTTGAGATTAGGTCATATAGCAGAAGATAGGATCAACAAATTGGAGAAAAATGGGCTATTGAGTTTGTTGACTTTCGAGTCATATCCAACTTATGAATCTTGTCTTCAAGGCAAAATGACTAAACTCTCTTTTGTTGGACATGGAGAGAGGGCCACAGATCTCCTTTCCCTAGTACATACTGATGTGTGCAGCCCATTTGATGTGCCAGCTAGAGGCAATTTTGTTTACTTCATTACCTTTATCGATGATCTGTCTAGGTATGGGTATGTGTATCTTATGAGACACAAGTCTGAATCTTTTGAAAAGTTCAAAGAATTCAGACATGAAGTAGAAAAATAAACTGAAAAACCCGTTAAGGTTCTTCGATCAGATCGAGGAGGTGAATACCTTAGTCGGGAATTCCTAGACTATCTAAAGAAAAACGGCATAATCTCTCAATGGACTCCACCAAGAACACCTCAACTCAACGGGATTTCAGAACGGAGAAATCGGACTCTATTGGATATGGTTCGATCCATGATGAGCTTCACAGACCTCCCTGATTTTCTTTAGGGACACTCATTGTTAACTTCAATCTACCTACTGAATAGGGTTCCCTTTAAAACCATTCCAACCACACCGTATGAGATATGGCACGGTAAGAAACCAAGTCTGAGTCATCTCAGAATTTGGGGTTGTCCGGCTCACATCAAAAGACAACAAGCGGACAAGTTAGTGTTTAGGTCCTTTAGAGCTCGATTCATAGGATATCCTAAAGAGTCATTAGCATACTATTTCTATATTCCAGAAGACCACAATGTGATTGTGAGTCGACATGCCATCTTTCTTGAAAAATAGTTTATTCAAGATAGCGGCATTGGAAAGCAGATTAAGCTTGATGAGAAAGTCTCACAAGTACAATGAGCTAAGGACCAATTGGAACCAAATCAGGTTGAGCCAATAAGAACACTACCTCCTCCACCTCATAGATTGGAAAGAGTTTTCCATCCCCCTGAGAGATACCTAGGAATTATTTCAGAGGACGTAGAGAAAATATTCCTCGTAGGTAATGGTGCTCATGGTGATGATCCCAAAACCTACAACGAGATGATATCAGATATCGACTCTGAGAAATGGCTAGAGGTAATGCAGTCAGAAATTGACTCGATGCACTCAAACCAAGTCTGGACCTTGGTAGATCCACCAGAAGGTATAGTACCTATTGGATGTAAATGAATCTTCAAGAGAAAGATTGGTACAGATGGGAATGTGGAGACATTTAAGGCTAGACTAGTGGCAAAAGGTTATAGTCAATGCGAAGGCATTGACTATCAGGATACCTTTTTCCTAGTGGCTATGCTAAAATCCATCCGCACATTGCTTGCCGTTGCAGCCTATTTTGATTATGAAATATGGCAAATTGATGTGAAAATGACGTTCTTAAATGGATATCTTGAGGAAGATATCTATATGGAATAGCCACTAGGTTTCACATCCAGTGACACTGATCACAAGGTTTGCAAGTTGCAAAGGTCCATATATGGACTTAAGCAAGCATCTCGGAGCTGGAACACTCGTTTCAATGATGTGATCAAAAAGTTTGGTTTCATCAATAACAAAGAAGAATCGTGTGTTTTCAAAAAGGTCAGTAGGAGCGCTGTTGTCTTCCTCGTATTGTACGTGGATGACATCCTCCTTATTGGAAATGATATTTTCATGTTGACGACAGTTAAAATATGGTTGTCCAAGGAATTCTCCATGAAAGACCTAGGCAAAGCATCCTTTATTCTAGGAATTAAGGTCTATAGGGATAGACCGAATAGGATGCTAGAACTTTCACAGAAGATGTACATAGAGGAAGTACTAAAGAGGTTTAGTATGGAAAACTCTAAGAGGAATCAATACCCTTCAGACATGGTATTCATCTTTCCAAGAAGATGTGCCTCAGCACACCTGAGAAAATAGAATGCTTGAGCAAGATCCCTTATGCTTCTGCAATAGGGAGCCTTATGTATGCCATGCTATGTACACGACCTGATATAGCCCATGCTGTGAGTGTCACAAGCAGATATCAGTCAAATCCAGGTGAAGAACACTGAACTTCTGTGAAATGTATCCTTAAGTACTTGAGAAGAACTAAGGATATGATGTTGGTCTTTAGTAATGGAGAACTCGAAGTCCAGGGATACACAGACTCGGATTTCATGTCCGATATAGATGATCGAAAGTCGACATCTGGGAATCTGTTTGTGTGTAATGGTGGTCCTTTCGACTGAAAGAGTTCCAAGCAAACGGTGATACCACCTCATCCGCGATTACCTCAAGAAGGATTACATTGAGGTCAAGAGAGTCAACTCCACAGATAATGTGGCAGACCCACTTACAAAGCCGTTGGGCCAGCAGAAGATCGAAGCCCACCTTGAGAAGATGGGACTTAGACTTGCAACCAATTGGCTTTAGGACAAGTGGGAGATTGTTAGATATATATGCCCTAGAAGCCAGAATTAGCTGACACTTGTAATACACTTCTAGGGGCAAAATTATAATTTTAACTATAATGAATAAAATGGGTTATTTTCTATCACATATGTGTATTTAGTGTATGTGATACATCCTTTGAGTTAATGGTAATGATAATTCATATTTTCAAGAGTTGAAAATTTAAGACATGAATAATCATTATTAACTCATAAAATGCTCCCGACCATAGGACCATCACGAGGATGGTGATTGATCCAGAAGGTTGGTGTACAATCGCTTCTCTTTAGTAGATGAGTCTTGAGTCTACGGTGTGGAGACACCGGAGTGAGAGTATAGGTACTCGTTAGAGAACGAGGGCACTGAGCATGACCACCTCGAGTAGTCATTAGGGAGTCTACCTTCTCGTCAATGACTGACTCGATGCTGCAGTAGTGTGTCTGGTTCTTTGACCTGAGGTGCATCGGCAGTTCACCTTGAGGGTGTTATAGTTTGACTACACCATTACTCGATCTCCTAGCCATATGGAACCCTAAGGTGTATGTTGGCTATAGCATGTTCATTGTAGGAACTGGATGGCATCAAGATGGAATCTATCTACCTCGGTGGTAGAGGAGCAACCCTATGATAATCATGAGAATCAAGTCCAGAAGTCCATGTCCATGGCAGAGTGAAATAATAGAAAGAGTTTCTATTTAGATTTTCACATTGGACTCGAATCAAATGATTACATCATATGACAGAGACTAGGGTTTGACGAGTTTACCTTAACCCTAATCTGATTGGGGCCCAAGATAGAAGAACTGAATCACACAGGTAGCTGCACCAAGAGGTTCACATTCAGCTCTAATGGGTTGCCACCATATACTGCTAGGTGTCACTGGTGGATTTTGGGAGCAATTAGAATGATTTAGATGATCGATCATTCTAGTTGTTCGAATCAGAAGAGTTCTGATCCATCAAAAGAAGTTTCGATGATGTCAATAATAGAGATCATGACATATCCCATTACCATATAGAGCTGAACCTAACTGGGTCACACAAACAAGGGTTTGAATCTGGTGATCATCAATTGAACTGATCTAGTTCAATTGATCTGAATGAGATTCAATTAGGTTCAAGGAAATCATGCTAGCACTCGATTGAACCTAGCGTTCTTCTTTTATTATCATAAATAAGTTGTCCTACCTAAGCCAAAGGAGTTTGTGCTCAATCAAAGGCCTTCATATGGTCTAACTGGAGGTAGTCAAAGTCAAAAAAGGTTGTTTTATTTTGTAAGATATTACCTGCCATTTTTGGTCACCTGCCATTTCTTATTCTTTGACTTTGGTCAAAAGTCTACCTTTGACTGGTCAAATGTTGACCATTGATACTTTGACTTTTGACCACATGTCATGCACAAATTTGAGAGTTGGTGGGGGCTTGTCCCCTGCCAGAACCTAGCAAGGAGGAGGGCGCACGCCACCCTAGGCGTGCGCCCAATTGGAGGCGCCCTGGAGTCCTTGTTGGATAAGGACAAGGACTCCACCTCCCTTTTGGATTCCAATTAGAGTTCTTCTAAGAATCCAGTTTGACTGATCTTAGGCGCCCTCTAAGGAGGAATCCAGGGGAACTCTATTCCCACCAATCAGATTTAGATCTGATTTCACAAAGGGTTGTGATTGGTTGGGAAGAAGAGGAGTTGGATCACAGTTAGTCTATAAATAAGACCCTGTACCCAACTCAAAGAGAAATCAGAATTCCCCATGCCCAAGGCTTTTTCTCCTCTCCTCCTCCATGCCAAAGCTTCTTCTCCCTCTCCTTTCCACATCCAAAATAGTTTTGGAGCTTGGTTGGTGCAATCCAGATCAAAGAAAGGAGATCAAAAGCAAGAAGGCTACACTGCTGCAAAGGACGACTGCTGATCTTCAAAAGGAGTTTTGAAGATCCTCCAGATTAGATCCAGATCTAATTTGGAGATGTGATAGAGAAGAAGAGGATCTTCAGATCCAGCCTGAGTGGATACTGATAGAGGTCAGGCACTTGCGTGGCTAGATCCAGAACCTTTCGCTGCAAACAGGATCATCAATAGGGTAACAGGATTACCCAAATCAGATAAAATAAATTTGATTTAATTTATCCTTATTTTATTTTATTTATTAAAATAATAAGAATTAGATCTGAAATATCTCAAATACGATATAGATCAAAGAAAAAAAATTTAGAAATATATCTCTTGATCTGATCAGATCTGAACGAACCTAGACCGGAAAATCAGGATTTTTCTTCACAGTAGTCATAAGGAAGTTTACCTTCTCGTCGATGACTGGCTCAAAGCTGCAGTGGTGTGTCTGATTCTTTGACCTAAGGTGCATCGGTAGTTCACCTTAAGGGTGTTATAGTTTGACTATATCATGACTCAGTCTCCTAGCCATTCATAATCCTATGGTGTATGTTCGCTATAGCATGTTCGTTGTAGGAATTAGATTGCACCAAGAGGAAATCTATCTACCTCGGTAGATGAGGAGTAGCCCTATGATGATCATGAGAATCAAGTCCATAAGCCCATGGTCGTGGTAGAGTGAAATAGTAGAAAGAGTTTCTATTAAGGCTTTCACAGCGGACTTGAATTAAATGATTAAATCATATGATAGAAATTAGGGTTTGACTAGTTCACCTTAACCCTAATCTAGTTGGGGCTTAAGATAGAAGAACTTAATCACACATGTAACTGCACCAAGAGGTTCATTTTCAGTTTTTGATGGGTTGCCACCATATACTGCTAGATATCACTGGTGGATTTTGGAATCAATTAGAATGATTTAGATGATTGATTCTTCTAGTTGTCCAAATCAGAAAGGTTCTGATCCATCGGAAGGTGTTTTGATGATGTCGATGATAGAGATCATGACATATCCCATTACCATACAGAACTGAACTTAACTGTATCACACAAACAAGGGTTTGGATCTAGATATCATCAATTAGACTAATCCAATTCAATTGATTTGAACTAGATTCAATTAGGTTCAAGGAAATCGTGCTAGCACACGAGTAAGGCTAATGTTCTCCTTCTACAATCATCAAAAGTTGTCTCGACTGAGCCAAATGTGTTAGGGCTCACTCAAGTACCTTTACTTGGTCTAACTGGAGCTTGTCCAGATCAAGAAAGGGTTGTCTTAATTTATGAGATAAATTTGAGACAACACCTGCCATTTTTCGTCACCTACTAATTTTTGTCTTTTGATATTGGTCAAATATTGACTTTTGACACTTAGACATCTACCCATGTGTCATGCACCGATAGGAGAGAAGATAGGGGCTTGTCCCCTTGCTAGAAAGAGGAAAGGAGGGGGTGCTTGCCTAGGGAGGCGTGCGCCCAACGATAGGGATGCCTGGAGTCCCATACAGATTGGACTCTAGGTTGCTTCTTGGCATCAAACTAGGTGGCGCCAAAGACTACACTTTGATCAATCTTGGTGCCACCTAAGGATGTTGGAGAGGGGCTCTCATCTGATTGGATCAGGTGACATCATCCCACCAATCAGATTTAGATCTGATTGCATGAAGAGATGTGATTGGCCAGGATGATGTGGCACTGCATGGCACAGTAGGGCCTATATAAGTCCTATCTATGCCTAGGTTTAGAGAGGTTCTCCCCTTGCCCATGCTACATAGCCATCTCCCTCTCTCCTCCATGCCTACCTCTGATCGTCTCTCTCCTCTCCATGCCCAAGGGGCTTTGGGCTTCAGTTTGGTACGATCCAGGCAAGAAAAAGGCGACAAGAAAGGAAGAAGGCAGCACTGCTGCAAGGGAATGACATCGGAACTTCAAAAGTTATTTTGAAGACTATCAAGATCAAATCCAGATTTGATCTTTTCAGAAAAGATTAAGAAGGAGAAGATATCCAAATCCTACCTGAGTGGATACCAGTAGAGGCCAGGCGATTGCGTGGCTATATCCAGAATCTCAGGTAATCAGTAGGATCATCATAGGATAATAAGATTACCCAAGAATAAGGTATAAATTAAATCTAATTTTATTTTATTTTATTTTATTTTTGGATATATCAAATCAGATCTAAAATATATCAAATTTTATTTATATCTAAGAAAAAAAATTAAAATATTTTTCTTGATCAAATCAGATATGAATGAACCTGACCCAGAAAATAGATTTTTTTCTTCAACTGGTATCAGAGTCAAGTTCCCATAAATTATTTAGATATAATTTTAATTTAATTTTGATTTAATAATTAGATAATTTTAGATGTCACATAAGATGTGATTAGATCTAAAATTAAAAAAATTAAAATTAAATAATTTAGATTTAAGTTCTACAAGATGCATGACTAGTTGTAGAATAGAATTATTCTATGTATAGTCTTGTATGATCATAATTTAATTTGATTAAGTTATAATTTTAGATTAATTTATTTATTATTTTTTTATGTTATAAATATTATAATAAGATCTAAAAAGTAAAAAATAAAATTATTTAATTTTTGATTCATATGAGATATGATGAATGTATGTTTAGACTAGTTGCAGAATAGTTCTACATAATTATGTAAAATAAAATTTATTTTGATGTGATCAATTTAAATTTAATTTTTTAAATAATTATGAGATAATTTAGATCTAAAAATATGCATAATATGATACATGAGATGTATGCAAAATATGTTTATAGTTAGATCAATTTTTATATATGAGATATATGATGTATATCTAACTAATTTCGTAGTTTTTATATTTTTGATTAAGGCATTCCCCTTGGCTGTCTGGTCATAAGAACAAAGTAGAATTTAAATGCCCTCTCCATTCATTCGATGGGGTGTTCTTATGATGTGTAGGAGTGCCATACGTTCATCCTTAATAAAAAATCAAGAACTTATTTTCTATAAAATCCTAGATCCTAAAATCCTAGGATTTTATTTATATGTTTTATTTATAAATCCTAAACTTAATTAAGATTTATGATTATGAAATATATATTAGGTCTAAAAATAAAAATTTTAGATCTAAGACATATTCATAAAATTGGGTTTGGGCTTGGATAGCTCAATTAGATCTAAGTGGTTGATCAAATCGAATCAAGAGTTGGTCAAATGGAATCAAAAGTACTTAAACTGATCAGTCTAATAGGATTAAGTCTTAGTCAAGATCGAATCACATGAGTGATCGATCAAGCTAAGACCTAATTAGGCTCAGTGGTTAGAGTCTGGATTATAGGCTGACTTGATTGGTTCTGGCTCAACAATTTGGTGTCTAAGGTAAGTTTGGCAGATACAATCGATTGATTTTAATTGGGAGCTACTTGACTCAAATGCATTCTTATCGAGTTAATGGCATATCCCTTCCACCGATCTCACTTAGTTGGCCATATTTGTTGGCTCAGTCCTGACCTGAGGTGGCCAATAATCTGAGCTAACATATGACACTAGATTAGTCATAATTGTTATGACTATGTCAAGTCTAGTTTAATGAGACCTAAATAAAATCTTCCAATGAAAAGATTAAATCTAAGGTCTTCCACCATTGTAGATGTGCGGGCCCTTCCCGGGGTTGATTGTTCTCGATTGGTTATAGTGGTTCAGTTACGCTGGAAAGATGCAACCATGTCTATTAGGCATTGGATGCTATGGGCTGGAGGATGGATTGGGCTCAATATTTTGGATACGGTGAGAGTCCCAATTAGAAATCCAATCTGTGCAAATGGTGGGTCTGCCTTAACTAAGGAGTGGATCAATATTTCAGGCACGGTGAGATTCATGAATTAGAGATCAAGTTTGGATGCACCATGATTAGAGAATCATTGAACAAAGATTGTTCACTCATTGGCTAACCCATCATCAATAACTGTTAGGTGAGGTGATGAGTCAGTTAGTGGGACCGCACCATCCACTAGAAATCATTAATCATGAAGATTTTCGTATCTCTATAGAGGGAGTGTAGGGATGAAGAAAATAGTGGGAGCTAATTTATTTAAAAATAAAATTTCTAAATAAATTGGTCAAGTCTTAATTACAATATCTAACTAGAAACTTTGACTCTCTATAGAAAAATATCTACATCCAACCCACTAGCACGTATCCTGGACACCCATAGACTGATCGAACTTAATTATAAAGATTGGCTCCAAAACTTTAAAATTATTTTGGGTTCTGAGAAGTTAACTCATGTATTGGATCAGGACCCCCCCACCTTACCAGCTCGTCCATCGACTAAACAGAGAGCATCTCTTGATAAGTAGATGGATTAAGATAATAAGGCCAGATATTACATGTTGGGCTCGATGTTTGATGAGCTTCAGTACCAACATGAAGATATCAAGATTGCATGCCAAATGTTGGCTCACCTGCAAGAGATGTTTGGTGAACAGAGTCGTGTAGCCAAGTATCAAGTCACTAAATGACTGCTCAAGGCTAAAATATGTGATGGACAGTCAGTCTAAGATCATTATCTGATGATGATCAAGAATTTAGAAGAGCTTGAGAAGCTTAGAGTGAAGCTGGACCTGGATCTATAGAATGATATAATTTTATAATCTTTGACCGATGCATATGGGTAGTTCAGTATAAACTACCATATGCATAAACTTCAAAATTTTCTTACCGAGCTTATGAACATGCTAGTTACTACTGAGCTTTCTATAAAAGATTCTAAAGGCTCAATGCTTGCTATGGAATAGACTTCTTCTAAGAAAAAGTCTTTTGGAAAGAAGAAGAAGTCTATGAAAAGGCAAAAGATAGAAGGAGGAAAGAAGAAAAAGACAGAGCTGAAAAAAAAGACCGCTGACAAAAGAATGTGTTTCCACTGTAATACTAACAGCCACTGAAAGCAAAACTGCCCTACATACCTGGCTATCCTGAAGAATAAGGAGGCAGGTCCTTCTGGAGGTATGCTCATTATTGAGTCTAATCTTATGGTTTTTTCTGCATCCAGTTGGATGCTTGACTCTGGTTCTAATGCTTATTTATGCACTTCTATGCAGGGTCTTGAGGATAGCAAAAGGCTGAGGGATGATGAGATGATCCAGTGCATCAAAAATGGAGCAAGAGTTGCTACTGTGACTTTAAGAACATACCCTCTTCGACTACCATCTGGTTTACACTTAGTATTAAAAGATTATTATTATGTGCCTACAGTAAGCAAGAATTTGATTTCTATTTCATGCCTAGCACTACAAGGCTATATAATTAGTTTTCTTAAGGACCATTGTAACATTCTTTATGAAAAAAATAAAATTATAAGTGATTTTCTTATTAACGGTCTTTACCAGTTACATATTGATATATCTATTTTTAATATCGAGCAAAATATGAATGCCATAAAACGACCTAGGGATAGTCCAAATGATAGGTATCTATGGCACCTAGGACTAGGTCATATAGTAGAAGATAGGGTTAAGAAATTGAAGAAAATCAGGTTATTGAGTCTATTGACTTTCGAGTCATATCCAATTTATGAATCTTGTCTTCATGGCAAAATGACTAAGCTCTCTTTTATAGGACATGGAGAAAGGGTGATGGATCTTCTTGCCCTAGTACATACTGATGTGTGCAGCCCATTTGATGTGCTGGCTAGAGGCAACTTTGTCTACTTCATAATCTTTATCGATGATTTATCTAGGTATGGGTATGTGTATCTTATGAGACATAAGTCTGAAGCTTTTGAAAATTTCAAAGAATTTAGACATCAAATAGAGAAGCAAACTGAAAAACCCATTAAGGTTCTTCGATCAGATCGAGGAGGTGAATACCTTAGTCGAAAATTCCTAGACTATCTCAAGAAAAATGGCATAATCTCTCAATAGACTCCACCGAAAATACCTCAACTCA
The DNA here is from genome assembly GCA_006176705.1 of Cocos nucifera. Taxonomy (NCBI): domain Eukaryota; kingdom Viridiplantae; phylum Streptophyta; class Magnoliopsida; order Arecales; family Arecaceae; genus Cocos; species Cocos nucifera. Next base: position 128,829 of record QRFJ01003511.1, on the reverse strand, counting down.
ATGGGATTTCAGAACGAAGGAATTGGATCCTATTAGATATGGTTCGATCCATGATGAGCTTCACAGACCTCCTTAATTTTTTTTGAGGACATAGTTTGTTAACTATAATATACTTACTGAATAGGGTTCCTTCTAAAATCGTTCCTACCACATCGTATGAGATATGGCATGTTAAGAAACCAAGTCTGAGTCATCTCAGAATTTGGGACTGTTCGGGCTCATATCAAAAGACAACAAACGGATAAGTTAGACTTTAGGTCCTTTAGAGCTCGATTTATATGATATCCTAAAGAGTCATTAGGATATTATTTCTACATTCCAGAAGATCACAATATGATTGTGAGTCAACATGCCATCTTTCTTGAAAAATAGTTTATTCAAGATAGCGGCATTGGAAAGCAGATCAAGCTCGAGGAGAAAGTCTCACAAGAGCAACGAGCTAAGGACCAAATGGAACCAAATCAGGTTGAGCCAATTCAATCACTACCTCCTCCACCTCATAGATCCAAAAGGATTTTCCATCCTTCTGAGAGTTACATAGGTACAATTTCAGAGAAAGTAGAAAAAATGTTCCTCATAGGTAATGAGGTTTGATGCGTGCTAATTTATAGCTATGGCAAGTGCACCAGTCGATCAAGTAATAAAGTGAATGAGTAGAGTATCGTCCCTAGAGGATTGGAAAATAAGTACTGAAAAGCTCTTTCCTATGCTTTATTTAGAAGATCGATTTATGAGAATAAAAAAAAATTAAAAAAAATAATTAAAATAATTAAATTTTTTTTATTAAATAGAGAGAGTGTAAATTATTGAGGTTTTAAATTCAAGAGCAATGGATTACTAAGGCAATCAGTTCACCAACTCAATCAATACGATATTCAGGTTTATTAGATTAAATTTTATTTCATGTATGTGACGGTGGAGTCTCCTAATTTATTCACTATCCTTTGGTCCAGGCATGCAAAACTATCAATATTTATTAATTATCCTTTGATCAAGGTGTAATTTAAATAAATATTAATGCATTAAGTTTTGTGAAATCCTTTAATTAAAATACGCTGCGTCCAAAGCGCACTAAAATTTTTGCATGCATATGAATACTCATTTGATTCGTAATACAAGGTATATAATCAAGAAGCAATAATATAGATGTACTTGATTGGTAACATCTATGTTCATCAGATTAATTAGAAGATGGCCAATAATCTAAAAGCATTAGGATCAGATTTATATATTCCTCATGAATAAAATTTAAAAATAAATCACACTAAATATTGCATAAAAAGAGTGGCTACACCTTAGCCTTAGTAAAAGAAAATTTAGTTCATGATAACAAGTTCAAAAATAGCAAATAAAATAAAAAGCATAGAGAAATTAGACTGTTTGATTGCTGAAATTGATTATCCATTGCTCTTAGTGTGGAGAACTTGGCGAAGAAGAAGAGGCTCCTTGATCGATGTTTTGATTATCGAAGAAAAATCCCTTTTTTTCTCTTATAAATTATTGTTCTCTTTCTACCTCTCTTCTCTTTTTTTCTTTTTCTTTTTCTTTATTTCTCTGACTCTCTCCCTTTTTCTCTTTTTCTCTTTTTTTCTTTTGCTTTTTTTTCCTCTTTTCTATGGCAACAGCAGGTTTTTATAGGTTAAGAGATTGATTTCCTTCCAAAATCCTCTAGAAATTAGGTTTAAGACTCCTAAAACAACTTAAATTATGATCTGAATAATTCTGATCATTAGATGTTGATCAAATGGTCCAAAAACCACTTAAAAACTTCTTAAAATAACTCAAATCAAGTCGAATTTCATATCAGCCGTTGGATCAACCATTGGATTGAATCTGGGCCATCCGATCGCATAGAAAGAAGGCTTCTGATCTTTAGTTTAACGTTAGGATGAATCTCAACCATTGGATCTTGATCGGGAGCTGCGGATGCCGTTCATCAGCCCCTTCATTTCGACCGTCCGATCGAGTCTTAGTAAATGGCGCCCGTTGGATCAGACAAAATTTCCAAATTGCCCACTGTAGACCATGCACGAGCCCAATGATGCATGGACCACCGCATTCTTCAGCCAATCGGAGCGTGCTTCTTATTGTGAAATTTTCGAATTGCCCTCTAGACGGTCCACCATGCACCGCAAAAAATGCTGACGTCATCCTGACATCAGCATTGCATCGATGGATCGATCTGCTATTGCGGTCGAACCAGGCCGAACCGCTGAGCTAGTTTTCTGAACCGATTTGAACCAAACCATTTTTTTTTTTGAAATTCAATTCTAGGCTCATTTAAAGTTCATTTTGCCTGAAATTTATTTCATCTGAATCAAAAAAATAAGATCTTCATATTGGTGGCCTTCTTTCTTGCATAAGATTAATAAAAGCATCAATTTCTAAAGAAATAGATTAATTTATTTTATAATTTAATACTTTTATTAGTATATTTTTACCACTTATCACACCCCCACAACTTATTCATTGCTAGTCCTTAGCAATGTTTTATTTAATACATATTTTAATAAAATTATTTATCATAGGATAAAATCTTGGATTAAAGATCAAAGTTTAGAAAATATTGCTAACTAAGCATTGAGCTTCGGAAGCAAATTTTTTAGTCAATACAATTAAAAACTTTCTTAGAGTACATCAAAGATCTATAGCACTTATGTTCGTGAGACTAACTTTAGCAATTTCAGTATTAAACTAAAAGACAAAAATATCCTCTTTATACTTATTTTGATTTAATTTTCTATACATTCTCAATTTTATACTCATGAATTAAGTAGCTTTCACACTGTCTTTTTTTTTTTTTTTTTTTTTTTTTTTTTTTTTGCTGAGCTCCTGGCCTTTCCTTTACCATTTTACGTGAATTTTCACACTTGACCAGGTGCAGAGACCCAGTTACTAGGCTTTGGGCAATCCACATAATACTCTGTCTTTTGCACTTTTATTTATAGGCAGGTAGCTCTTTCCTTAAATTCAAGTTTTCTTTGATTAGAATGTATATTAATTACCAATTTTCAGTGATAATTGAATCTTCAAGTTGGCCTTATAATCAATACCTACTTTGCCTTGTTAGTGTGCTTGTGCAATTAGAAGTGCTAATTTTTTAATGACTAAGTAGGCTGTTAAAAAGTTGACCAAATAATCTACTTCTTTAACTCGTTACATTTATTAGCAAATAAATTCTATCTTTTATCACTTATCCAGTTTATCTTTGCTCAGATTTTCTTCTTGACACATGATTTTTTTTTTTTTTTATTTTAATTTTTTATTTTTTAATATTATTCTATATTATTTTAAAAGGAGAAAGAAAAATAAAGGATGTAATAAAGGATAGGAAGAATACACCTGATTTGGCTCAATCTGGTTCTTTGGAGCTTTTGAAATTTTTGCTTGAGTTCTCATTGATTTTTCTGTAAAATTGAAATATACACCAGAACAGTAAAAGTGCAACAACAAATTACTAAAAAAAAATAAAAAAAAATGATCCAAACTAAAAAGAAAAGAAACAACCTAATCTAGTAGTTCTGATTTATAGTCTCTTCAGCTTGACTTTCTTTGAATTCTAAAGTGGATCAATCTGGTGCCACTTCAATTGGAATACTTTCATGTTTGATCAAATCCTCTTTCAATTTGACATTGCTTGCTTTTATAGTCTCAAACTTATTTTCTAAAGAATTCTCATATAATGGATTGTCAATAATGTCAATTAGAAAACAAGTTTGATTATCAGGATGTTTAATATCTTTAAAAACATTAAAAGTAACTTGTTCATCTTGGACTCTAAGAATTAATTTTCCTTGTTGAATATCTATTAAAGCTCCTCCAGTAGCTAAAAAGGGTCTCCCTAAAATAAGGGATACATCATAATCTTCTTTCCATATCAAGAACAATAAAATCAACAGGGAAAATAAACTTGTTTACCTTTACCAAGACATCCTCCACTATACCTTTTGGATAATTTAATGGATCTGTCGGCTAATTGAAGAGTAATAGTGGTAGGCTTTGGTTCTCCTAGACCCAGCTTTTTTGAAAATAGAAAAAGGCATGAGGTTAATGCTTGCTCCTAAAAATCACATAAAATTTTATCAAAACTACAATCACCAAATAATGCAAGGGATAGTAAAACTCTCTGGATCTTTTAGCTTCTGTGGTAATTATTTTTGAAGTATTGCTGAGCATTCTTCATTCAAATTTATTCTCTCAATGCTCTTTCAGCTTTTTCTTATTTGTTAAATTTTCTTTGAGAAACTTGGCATACCTGGGCATTTGAGTAATAGCATCTACAAAAGGAATATTAATATGTAAATTCTTTAGAATTTTGAAAAAGTTAGAAAATTTTCTTATCTGGATGCTGCATTTGTCTTTCTGGGAATGGCAGTGGCGGCACGTAGGGCTTCACATTTGGATCAGCAAATCGTATACCTGGAGACCATCCATCTGCTGGTTGTTTTGGTGACTGACGAGTTTGAGTTGATGGTTCTTTATTTGTAGTTGGCTCTTCGGTCCCATTCTTCTGATGTGGCTCCTCCAGCTTTGTACCACTTCTTAGGGTGATAGCATTGACTTGCTCCCTTGGATTTGTCTCCGTATTGCTTGGCAAGGATCCTTGAGGTCTCTCGGAGATTAATCTTAGCCATTTTGACCTATTTGCATCTCCAAGTTTCGAATTGCTGCTGTTTGGTCTGCCTAAGTTTGACTTCCAAATTTTTTAAAGTTGCTTCTTCTTGGTTTTGTATGAATTTGGACCATTAGCTCTTCCATGTTAGACTTCTTTTCAGGTACTTGGAATCCCGGGGGTGGTTGTTGTGCTGCATTTTGATTGCTCCATGAGAAATTTTGGATGCTGTCTCCACCTTGATTGTATGTGTTGGAGTAGGGATTGTTTTGTTGCGGCCTGAAAAAAATTACCAATATAATTAGCTGTTTTCAGTTGTTTTTAGCAAAAGGATTACCTGTCTGGCAATTATTCGTATCATGTCCTCCTCCACATAGATCACAAGTAATGCTCTGAACATGCATAGCTGTTCCCTTTAAGTTGTTGACTTCGGCTCTGAGGGCTGCAATTTCAGCTAGTAAGGTTGGCCGCAATCTACTCCCTGCACAGCTGCTAGTTCTTTTTGGAATCATGCGCTCTGTTTGCCATTGATAGCTAATTTGATGCCATCTCATCGATTAGATCAAATGCTTCTTCTTCCTCTGTTTTTCGGTTAATGGTTCCTCCTGCTGCTGCATCAATCATAGAACGATTAGTAGGAGATAAACCATTTATAGAAAGTTTGTACCTGAAGCCATAACGGGTAGTTGATGATGTGGACATCTCCTCAATAATTCCTTGAAACGTTCCCAAGCCTCATATAGTGTCTCCATGTCCATCTGCATAAAGGAAGTGATATCGTTGCGCATCTTAGCAGTCTTGGAAGGTGGAAAGTAAACTTGGCTAAAAATTTTTGGGCTAGGACATCCCAAGTTGTGATAGAACCTGCCGGAAGAGAATGAAGCCAATTTTTAGCTTTTATCCCGTAAAAGAGAAAGGAAATAACCTTAATCTAATAGCATCATCCGACACCTCATTAATTTTAAAAGTATCGCAAAGTTCAAGAAAATTAGAAATATGGGCATTCGGATCATCATGCACGTGTCCACTGAATTGGACAGTTGATTGAATCATCTGGATCATCGCCGGTTTTATTTCGAAGTTGTTTGCTCGTACAGGCGGTCTCCTGATGCTCGAAGCTGCATCGGATACAGATGGTGTAAATATAATCATTTAATGATCGATATACTGGTCGAATAGCTTCATGCTGTCCTTCAGTCGCCATATCCAATCTTAGATTGATTGAATGTCGTTAGGAATCTTCAGCTGCCATGTTTCTCTTGCTTGTAATCTTCTAATAGTTCTTTCAATTTCTGGATCTAAAGGTAGTAAGTTTCTATGTCAGTACGTGTCATGCAATGAACACAACAATTTTTTTTTTTTTTTTTAAATAATAAAATTAAAAATAAATTTCTAAAGTAAAGCTAGGATCAAAAATTTCAATATTGTTTTAAAACTCAATCCCCGCAACGGCGCCAAAACTTGATGCATGCTAATTTATAGCTATGGCAAGTGAACCAGTCGATCAAGTAATAAAGTGAATGAGTAGAGTATCGTCTCCTAGAGGATTGGAAAATAAGTACTGAAAGCTCTTTCCTATGCTTTATTTAGAAGATCGATTTATGAGAATAAAAAAAAAATAAAAAAAAAAAATTAAAATAATTAAATTTTTTTTTTATTAAATAGAGAGAGTGTAAATTATTGAGGTTTTAAATTCAAGAGCAATGGATTTACTAAGGCAATCGGTTCACCAACTCAATCAATACGATATTCAGGTTTTTAGATTAATTTTATTTCATGTGACGGTGGAGTCTCCTAATTTATTCACTACCCTTTGGTCCCAGGCATAGCAAATCTATTAATATTTATTAATTACCCTTTGATCCAAGTGTAATTTAAATAAATATTAATGCATTAGGTTTTGTGAACCCTCTAATTAAAATACGCTGCGTCCAAAAGCGCACTAAAATTTCCGCATGCATATGAATTCTAATTTGATTCATAATACAAGGTATATAATCAAGAAGCATTAACATAGATGTACTTGGTCCGTAACATCTATGTTCATCAGATCAATTAGAAGATGGCCAGTAATCTAAAAGTATTAAGATCAGATTTATATACTCCTCATGAATAAATTTAAAAAATAAATTATACTGAATATTGCATCAAAAGAGTGGCTACACCTTAGCCTTAGTAAAATAAAATTTAGTTCATTAATAACAAATTTAAAAATAGTAAATAAAAATAAAAAGCATGAAGAAATTAGACTGTTTGATTGCTGAAATTGATTATCTGTTGCTCTTGATGTGGAGAACTTGGTGAAGAAGAAGAGGCTCCTTGATATCTCCTCTCTCTTTCTTCCTCTCTCTCTTTCTTTCTTTTCCTTCTTCCCATCTCTCTCTGTTTTCTCTCTGATTCTCCTTCTTTCTTCCCTTTTTTTTCTTCTCTCACTGATTTTCTCTGTTTTTCCCTTTTCTTTTTTTCTTTTTTTTTTTTTTTTTTTTTTTTTCACGGCAACAGGGCTTTTTTATAGATGAAGTCTCCAAAATCCATCCAAAACTCGATTTTAGACTCCTAAAACAATTCAAACTATGATCTGAATAATTCTGGCCGTGCGATGTTGATCAAACGGTCCAAAAACCACTCAAAAACCCATTAAAATAACCCAGATCAAGTCGGATTTAATATCAGCCGTTGGATCATCCAAATCTGGGCCGTCCGATCTCGTTGAAATCAGCCTTCAGACCTTTAGTTTCAGTCGGGATGAATCTCGGCCGTTGGATCTCGATCGGGAGCTGCGGATGCCATCCATCAGCGCCTTCTTCTCGTCCGTCCGATCAAGATTCAGTGAAAACCGCCCGTTGGATCAGCCAGAATTCCCAAATTGCCCTCCGTGGACCGTGCGCGAGCCCGGTGTTGCGTGGACCGCCGCGTTCTTCAACCAATCAGAGCGCGCCTCCGTCTGTGAAATTCCTGAAATACCCTTCGGTTGGTCCACCGTACGCCGCGAAAAATGCTGACGTCATCCTGACGTCAGCGTTGCGTCAGCGGTTTTTTTTTTTTTTTTTTTTTTTTTTTTTAAATTTGATTCTGGGCTCGTTTGAAGTCCGTTTTGCCTGAAATTTATTTCATCTGAATCAGAAAAATGAGATCTTCACATTGGTAGCCTTCTTTCCTACATAAGATTAATAAAAGTATCAATTTTTAATAAAATATTTTAATTTATTTTATAATTTAATACTTTTATTAGTATATTTTTACTACTTATCAAGGTTTATGGTGATGATCCCAAAACCTATGAAGAGACAATATCGAATATCGACTCCGAGAAATGGTTAGAGGTAATGAATTGACTTGATGCACTCAAACCTAGTCTGAACCTTAGTAGATCCACTAGAAGGTATAGTACCTATTGGATGTAAATGGATCTACAAGAGAAAGATTGATGCAGATGAAAATATGGAGATATTCAAAGCTAGATTAGTGGCAAAAAGATATAGTCAACATGAAGGCATTGACTATCAGGATACCTTTTCGTCAGTAGCTATGCTGAAATCCATCCACACATTACTTTCTATTGCAACCTATTTTGATTATGAAATATGGCAAATGGACATAAAAATGACGTTCTTAAATGGATACCTTGAGGAAGATATCTGTATGGAACATCCGCTAGGTTTCACATCTATTGATGCTGATCATAAGGTATGCAAACTATAAAGGTCCATATATGGACTTAAGCAAGCATTCAGAGTTGAAATACTCATTTTAATGATGTGATCAAATTATTTAATTTCATCAAAAATGTGGAGGAATCATGTGTCTTCAAAAAGATCAGTGAAAGCGCTGTTACCTTCCTCGTATTGTATGTGGGTGATATCCTCCTTATTGGCAATGATATTTCCATGTTGACCATAGTTAAAATGTGGTTATCCAAAGAATTCTCCATGAAAGATCTAGGAGAAGTATCCTATATTCTAGGAATTAAGGTCTATAGAGATAGATCGAATAGGATGCAAAGATTTTCATAAAAGATGTACATAGAGGATGTGCTAAAGAGGTTTAGCATGAAAAACTCTAAGAGAGATTTGGTACCCTTCAGACATGGCATTCATCTCTCCAAGAAGATGTGCCCTAGTACACCTGAGGAGATAAAATGCATGAGCAAGATCCCTTATGCTTCAATAATAGGGAGCCTCATATATGTCAAATTATGTACGTGACTTGATATAGCCCATCCTATGAGTGTCACGAGCAGATATCAGTTGAATCTAGTGAAGAACATTAGACTTCTATGAAATGTATCCTTAAGTACTTAAGAAGAACTGAGGATATGTTGTTGATTTTTGGTAATGAAGAACTCCAAGTCCAGGGGTATATAGACTCGAATTTTATATCCAATGTAGATGATTGAAAGTCGACATCTAGGAGTTTGTTTGTGTGTAATGATGGTAATATCAGTTGGAAGAGTTCCAAGCAGATAATGATAGCAGATTCTACCACGAAAGTAAAATACATCGCTGCATCAGAAGCTGCGAAGGAGGCATTCTGGTATAAAAAATTTGCCACAGAGATTGGAGTGATACCATTAGATACCATTCCTCTTTACTGCGACAACAATGGCACCATAGCCCTTGCTAAGGAGCTGAGGTCTCACCAGAAATTCAAGCACATTGAGTGGCGATACCACCTCATTCGTGATTACCTCAAGAAGGGTTATGTCGAGGTTAAGAGAGTTGACTCTATAGATAATGCGACAGACCTACTCACAAAGCTGTTGGGTCAGTAGAAGATCGAAGCCCACCTTGAAAAGATGGGACTTAGATTTATAGCCAATTGGCTTTAGGTCAAGTGAAAGTTTGTTAGATATGTATGCCCTAGAAGCTAGAATTGGCTGACACTTATTGTACACTTCTAAGGGCAAAATTATAATTTTAACTATAAATAATAAAATAGGTTATTTTCTATCACAATGTGTATTTAGTGTCTGTAATACATCCCTTGAGTTAATGATAATGATAATTCTTATTTTCAAGAGTTAAAAATTTAAGATATGAATTTTCATTATTAACTCATAAAATAATCCCAACCATAGGATCATCATGAAGATGGTGATTGATTCGAAAGATTGGTGTATAATCGCTTTTTTATAATAGATGAGTCTTGAGTCTATGGTGTAGAGATATCGGAGTGAGAGTATAGGTACTCATTAGAGAACGAGGGCACTGAGCGTGACCACCTTGAGCAGTCATAAGAAAGTCTACCTTCTCGTCGATGACTGGCTCGAAGCTGTAATGGTGTATCTAGTTCTTTGACCTAAGGTGCATCGACAGTTTACTTTGAGGGTGTTATAGTTTGACTACACCATGACTCGATCTCCTAGCCATTTGAAATCTTGAGGTGCACGTTGGCTATAGCATGTTCATTGTTGGAATTGGATTGCACCAAGAGGAAATCTATCTACCTCGGTAGATGAGGAGTAGTCCTATGATGATCATGAGAATCAAGTTCATAAGCCCATGGCTACGGTAGATTAAAATAATTGAAAGAGTTTCTATTAAGATTTTCACATCGAACTTCAATCAAATGATTAAATCATATGATAGAAATTAGGATTTGAGGAGTTCACCTTAACCCTAATCTGATCGGGGCTCAAGATAGAAGAACTTAATCATACATGTAACTACACCAAGAGGTTTATTTTTAATTTTTGATGGATTGCCATCATATACTGCTAGGTGTCACTAATCGATTTTTGGAGCAATTAGAATGATTTAGATGATCGATCATTTTAGTTGTCTGAATCAGAAAGGTTCTGATCCACTAGAAGATGTTTCGATGATGTCGATGATAGAGATCATGACATATTCCATTACCATACAGAACTAAACCTAACTGGATCACACAAACAAGAGTTTGGATTTGGATATCATCAATTGGACTAACTCAGTTCAATTGGTTTGAATTAGTTTCAATTAGGTTCAAGAAAATCATGCTAGCACATGATTGAGCCAATGTTCTCCTTCTACAATCATCAAAAGTTGTCTCGACTGAGCCAAATATGTTTGAACTCACTCAAGTAACTTTACTTGGTCTGACTAGAGCTTATCTAGGTTAGAAAAGGATTGTCATAATTTATGAGATAAATTTGAGACAACACCTACCATTTTTCATCACTTACTAATTCTTATCTTTTGACTTTGATCAAACTTTGACCTTTGACACTCAGACATCTGCTCATGTATCATGCACCCATAGGAGAGCAGATAGGGGATTGTCCCCTTGCTAGAAAGAGGAAAGGAGGGGGTGCACGCCTAGGAAGGCATGCGCCCAAGGATAGAGAAGCCTGGAGTCCCATACAGATGGGACTCCAGGTTGCTTCTTAGCATCAAACTAGGTGGAGCCAAAGACTCCACTTTGACCAGTCTTGGCACCACCTAAGGATGTTGGAGAGGGGCCCTCTTCAGATTGGATCAGGTGATGTCATTCCATCAATCAGATTTATATCTGATTGCACGAAGAGATGTGATTGATCGGGATGATGTGGCACTGCATGGCGCAGCAGGGTCTATATAAACCCTGTTTGCACCTAGGTTTAGAGAGGTTCTCCCCTTGCCCACACCATATAGCCATCTCCTTCTCTTCTCCATACCTATCTCTGATCCTCTCTCTGCTCTCCATGCCTAATGGGCTTTGGGCTTTAGTTTGGTGCGATCCAGGCAAGAAAAAAATGACAAGAAAGAAAGAAGGCAGCACTGTTGCAAGAGACGACATCGGATCTTCAAAAGTTATTTTGAAGACCTTCAAGATCAGATCCAGATTTGATCTTTAGAGAAAAGATTGAGAAGGAGGAGATATTCAAATCCTACCATAGTGGATATCAATAGAGGCCAGATGATTTTGAGGCTACATCCAGAACCTCAAACAATCAGCAGGATCATCACAGGATAATAGGATTACCCAAGAATAAGGTATAAATTAATTTTGATTTAATTTTATTTTATTTTATTTTTATATCTATCAAATTAGATCTAAAAAGTATTAATTTGATTTAGATCTAAGAAAAAAAATTTTAAAATATTTTCCTTGATCAAATCAGATCTGAACGAATCTGATTTGGAAAATAGGTTTTTTCCTTCACGTGACCTAACTGCGGAGCTCTCTACTGTCAAGAGTTGCTCGCGAAGGATATGGGTATAAGTATCCCTTAAATCTAAGATCACCATAGTAACTTGCAAGCAACTCACTGCACTTAGGTATCGGACTATGTGAATTTCTAATTCAATGATGGAAGGCTATTTGGTGCAGTCAAGTACTTGTGAAGTCAGTGTGTGAGTTAAGTTGAGATTGACCCCTCTAAGTGTTGGAGCAAGTGTATCACTATATTTCAATTTAGAAAACCCTCGATCAGGGTGGTCCATTCGATGGACACTAAATTTTGAAATATACTATGGATGAATTTTAGGATTGGCAGTAAATCCTAGATCATCCTTTGAGCATCGAGGTTAAGAGGATGAATTATATGGTAATCATATGTCACAGGTTCATCATTGTTGCATTGCGATTTTTCAACCTATCCAAATGATAGGTACCATTGCTAGATGGTCACATCAATTGGTATAGAAAATTAGTTCTTGTGCTACCAGCTTAGAATTCGAATCTATGAGATCACACACATAAGAAGTTTCTACCTGATCTGATGGCTGATCATGAGCCTTGATGACCTGGGATACCATGGTCAATAGTTCCACTGGATTGGGACTCTATGACCAAGAGTCCCATTGGACTGGAACTCTGAGTCTTGCTCATCTAGAACTCTCTAATCAAGAGTTTCACTAGTCTGAAACTCTATGATCATGAGTTTCATTCATTTGGGATACTAGGTTCAAGAGTCCTACTGGTTTGGGACTCTTCAGGAGTTTTATATTGATGGAACTCTATTGCTCGGACACTCCGATTGGGACTCCATGATTATTGAAGGATTAATTATCAATTTGATTATTGATTAGCTTAATTTGATTGAATGATGAGGATTCGATCAAGTTCGATTGAATTGGATTCAATGGGATTTGACCCAATCAGATCATGAGATGACCTAATCGCTATAGAAGATTCGACCCTAATTTGATTAGGGACTGGATCAAATTAATTTTTAATTTGATTAAAAATTTATTGGATTGGATTTAGCCAAATTTGGTTGACATTAACTTGATCTAATTGGATCCAGATAAATTAATTTGGTTGAAACCAATTTGAAAAAGTCAAATGAGATTTGAATTTCAAATCTCCCTATGCCTAACACTTTGACCTTTTGACCATTTTTATCTTTCATGCACATTCTATTTTTTCTATGAGATTTCCCATGTAGAAAGAAGGTTTCTAGCACCCCTTGACTTGGTCTTTGGCATTGAGATTGGATGAGGCATTTGCTTGAATTTCAAATTCAAGCAAGTGGTTGGAACTTTTCTAACTTCCAAACCTTATCTCTTCCCTTCAACACTCGTCTCTTTTGTCGCATTTTCTCTAAGTTTTTGGGCACACAGAAGGAGAGTCCTTCTACATGTCAAACTCCCTTATTTTTGCATTGGATATGGTTAAGTTTCACTCGAATTTTGAATTCAAGTTTTAGGTTGAAACAAATTCAACTGATCTTCCTTATCCTTTGCACTCATGTTCCCTTTGTTTTGCCGCACAATAAAATGTGATTTTGGTGTGCATGCATGGAAGCAGAGAGTGTCTTCATGAGAGAGGAGTCCTTCTAGTTTGAGGCACTACCTTGTGGGCAAGAGAAAATTCAAATGTGAGAAAAGTCAAAGTGGTTTTTTATTCTTGCGCCATTTTTCCTCCCTCATGCCACTCTTTCTTAATTTTTTTTATTTATTTTGTAATGCAATTTAAATTACAAGGAGTGGGTGTATGGTAGAGAGAGAGTCCCTCTACTCATGAAAAATTATTTCATGAGAAAATTCCAAAGAGAGAGGGTGTGAGATAGTTTCCAGGCATCAGGATTTTCGGTGAGTGCAAAATCCTAGAGTTGGGACTCTAGGTTCGGTTGGAGAGATCGAGTGCTATGAGGATCGAATCACCACCAAATTTAAAATACCACCTCATCATCCTCCAAAGAGTAAGTTTTGATTTTGTAGACTATCTGGGAGATCAGAAAAAAGGTAATTGATTGGATCGATCGAGATCAGCCGTTGAAGGCCCTAGCGAGGAGCTAGCACTCCGATGGAGTTGATCAAGATTAGGAGCTCCATGTGGATCAATCATAGAGGCCGGACAAATATCTAGCTACAGCATAATACTAGAGCATATTTTAGTGGATTTAGATCATGGAGATCAGCTATCCGCATAAAGAATCAAGTTTTGAACTCATATCGATCAATAAATATGATTTGCTGATCGATTGCATTTAAATTTTAAATTACATATTAGCATGTCTAGATCCTCGGTAGGATAATTGATTAGATTAATGCATGCTATAGAATTAAGATTAGATTAATTTTAGCTTTCACTACTGTAAATATTTGAAAAAGTTTCGAATGGCATGCTACATGCCTAACTCGATTCCCAACAGTGGTATCAGAGCAAGGGTTGCTTGACATGTTCTAATATGTTAATTAAAAAAATTTAAATGCTTACATATATGATATGCTAGATCTAGATATCTTAGTAATCGAGAATGAATGAGCCACCAAGCCATCCGATAATAAGGGACAAGTATGGTTTAAAGGCCATCTCCTCCAATTCAGTGGGGATCCCTTATGGTGGTAGGGGTGCCATCATGAACTCATTTATTAAGATAAACAGTGAAAGAATTTTTATGATTAAAATTATTTTAATTAAAAAGTTAAACATGAATGTATTTAGATTAGATCTAAAAGAATTCATGATTTAATTTTAGTATATTTTATTTTTTATTTAAAACTAGTAATAAATTGCTGTTTGAGAAATGAGCCAATCCATTTCTAAAACAAGTCGACATATTTGGATAAGAAAAAATAAAAAAAAATTTAAAATTTAGAAAATTATTTTTGAAATGCCAAAGCCCAACCCATCTGCCCAAAAACTTAATTAAAAAAATTTTATTTATAGTATCTAGAATTATGAATTAAAGATTCTAAGACAGAGTCATAAGACTGTGGGTTAAAGGGTTAGAAGAATTAGGTCCATTAATTAGATTAGTCCTTAGGTTAGTTAAAGAATGGATTAATCTAGAGTAATTGATCAAATCTAATTAAATGTTGAATTAGATTAGGTCAAGGATGCTCTAAAATCAGCTCCAATAGTTGTAGTTGGAAAAGTCCATGTCTTTAACTAGACTAAGATGGACTTGATTCATGACTACGTGGTTAAGCCTAAAATTGCGAGGTTGATCAGATTAAATCTAATTAACTGATTGGTGTCTAAGATAAGTTTGGTGGTCTAGATCGATAGTTTTTAACTGGGAGCTACTCGCACTGATTCGATCTTTGATGAGTTAATAGCATATCCCTTCCATTAATCTCACTTACCTGATTGACATGGTCGATTGAGATTTCATTAAATCACTTGATGATTTAGACTGACCCATATCATTAGGAATCAGTTTAACTGATTTCAATCAATAAAACTGAATAAGGTGCCTATGGACCTAAATTGATCCTTGTCCTAACCTATTGACTTGGTGGAGTCAGTGAGAGAACTTGACTTGGTGAAATTAGTGAAAAAAATTTGGTCCATATCCTTTCTATCCTTAAATTATAAGTAAACTAAATCCTCTAAATTATTAGGTCCTTAAAATGACTAAGTTATGGAGATAACCGAGTCATAGCCTCCCATTAAGATGAATAGTAATAAGTCCAATTTTTTGGGTGGACATTGGAGGTGCCTTACATCTGGTGTTCATTTGGATATTAAAATTACTATCCATCATATGATGATTAGGTTGCACTCTCTTAATGGTGATTAGATTAGCCAGAGCTTTCCTCGAGCCTGATTATCATTGGTTTGATGCACCGAAATCAATCATGTTAATGGTTAGACCTAACCAGACCTTTTCAATGAAGGTCATAGCCTACAGAATTGGCTTTTGGGGCCAAAACCTAATTACTAAAAATTATGTGAAGAAATAATTGGTTATGAACCTACCTGTAGATGCACACGGGTTAGCCAGAACTTTCCTTGGGCCTGTTTGTAGCCTATATAGGTTCCAGTATCCACTAAGGAGTTAGTGTAATTTCTCGAATTGGAGGTAGAGGCTACCAATTCATTAAAATAGGGGAAGAACCTTTAGACTAAAGTTCAAGTCTTTAGAATTTAAATTTATTCAAGTACTAATTATGTTTCATATTTTTCTTTCAGATATATAGAATAGCTAGTCCAAGTTTGCTCCGTTCACTATTGGACAGTGGCAAGCATTTAGGACCTAATTATAAGAAGTCTAATATTGACCCTAATCAGGCTGACCCAGAGATGAATGGTTCTCTTGAGTCAAATAGGCTGAACAGAGATAACCAGCAAAATATTGCTGGGCAAGGATGTTATATGATAACATCTTGCAATTTTACTATTTGTGATACATCTACCTGGATATTAGATACCGGGAGTCCAGTTCACATATGCAATTCATTGCATAGACTTCAAATTGATAGAAAATTTGAGGACAACGAAAGATTCCTTAATATTGGGGATGGAAGAAAAGTTTCAATCCTAGCATTGAAAACTCTTGAGCTACTTTTTAAAAATAAAAATATTATTTTAAATAACTGTCATTATTGTCCATCTTTTATGATGAATATAATATCTATTGGGCTTTTGGTCAGGATGGTTATTATTTGTCAATAAAAAAAAATTATTAAGATATCATTATGAATGGTATTACAGTAATGCAAAGATAATTAAGAAATAATATTTATATTTTATCATAGCCTATTAGTGTAATGTACACATCGAATAAATGACCAAAACCAAATAATGTCACTGATGCTTATCTTTGGCATTGTAGGCTTGGTCATATAAATAAGAACAAGATCAGTAGGTTAGTCAAGAAGCATATCCTTGATATCCATGATTGTGAATCATTGAATACCTATGAGTCCTGCCTTCTTGGTACGATGACAAAATCATCCTTTACTAGAAAAGGTGAACGGGCCTTTGAGCTTCTAGGTCTAGTACATACTAATGTATGTGGACCTATGAACATATATCCTAGAGATGGGTATTACAACTTCATTATATTTACTGATAACCTATCTAAGTATGGGTATGTCTATCTTATGAAGAGTAAATCTAATTCATTTGAAATGTTCAAACAATATCAAAATAAGGTAGAAAAATAACTTGGGAAGAGTATTAAAACTCTTCGATCTAATCGAAGAGGTGAATTCCTTTCCAATGAGTTTTTGACATAGCTAGGAGAGAATGAAATTCTCTCACAATGGACCCCTCCTGAAACACAACAACATAATGGTATGTCTGAAAGGAGGAATCGAATCATGTTAGACATGGTTCGATCCATGATGAGGTTTGCAAGTCTATCAATTTCATTCTAGGGGTATGCACTTGAGACTGCTTGCTTTATTTTGAACAATGTTCCAAGCAAGTATGTCGTAAAAACTCCATATAAGATATGGACTGGGCGTAGGCCGACACTCTCTCATGTTAGGATTTGGAGATGTCCGACTTATGTAAAACATTAACTACCAAAAAAGCTTGGATCTAGGTCTAATAAGTGCTTGTTCATAGGGTACCCCAAGGAAATTAGTGTTTATTACGTCTACCTTGCTGAAAAATAAAAGATATTCGTCAGCAATAGGACAGTCATTTTGAAAAAAGAGTTCCTTATTGAAGGAATAGCTACCTCTAATGTTAATCTTAATGAAATTCGATAGGTGGAAGAACTGACATATTCTAGTAAGCCTGTAGAACTTGATTTGATAAGATCAAACCCAGAGCCCATTAAAGAGGCACCAAGGAGATTCGATAGAGTACTGCATCAACTGAATAGATACTATGATTTTTTGGTCCGGGATGGTGATCCTGTTGAATCCGATGAGAACGATGAGGATCCGATCATCTACATGGATGCCATGCAGAGGTCTGACTTCGATAAGTGGCTTGAAACTATGAAGTCCAAAATGGAGTCCATGAAGATCAACAATATGTGGACACTGGTTGATCCACCTGAAGGGATAAAATCTATTTGATGTAAGTAGATTTTTAAAAAAAAATAGGATGTAGATGAAAAGGTGGAGACCTACAAAGTCCATCTGATTTCTAAGAAATATCGTCAGCATTATGGTATTGACTATGATGAGATATTTTTTTTAGTGGCAATGCTCAAGTCCATTCGGATTATGCTTATGATCGCAGCATACCTAGACTTTGAGATCTAGTAAATGGATGTAAAGATGGCTTTTCTTAATGGAGATCTGGACGAAGAGGTGTATATGATACAGTCTGAAGGGTTCACATCCACAAACGAGTCTAAGGTGTGCAGGCTTCAGAGATCCATCTATGGATTGAAGCAGGCATCTCAGAGTTGGAACATGCATTTTGATAGGATAATCAAAACGTATGATTTCGTTAAGAATGGAGAAAAATTTTGTGTGTATAAATGGGCTAATGGTTCTATAAATATATTTCTTGTATTGTATGTCGATAACATTCTCTTGATCGAGAATGACATCCCTGCTCTATAGGGAATAAAGGTTTGACTGTCATCATAATTCTTTATGAAGTACTTGGGAGAAGCATCCTACATCCTAGGGATGAAGATCTATAGGGATAGATCTAAAAGGTTGCTTGGATTGTTCCAGTCCACGTACATTGATACCATGCTGAAGAGGTTCAGCATGAAAAATTTTAAGAAAGGCTATCTCCCGATAGGCCTTGGAATTTCACTCTCAAAGAGAGATTGTCTGACAACTCCTCAAGAGGAAGAGCATATGAGTAGAATACTATATGCTTCGACAATAGGTTCTATTATATATGCCATGATTTGTACGAGATCAGATGTGGCATACTCACTAGGGATAGTGAGTAGATACTAGTCTGACCCAAGTGAGAATCATTAGAAGGTTTTGAAGATAATCTTGAAGCATTTAAGAAATACCAAGGACCATTGGCTCATCCATGGAGATATTGACTTGAAACATATGGGATATACTAATTCCAGTTTCCAATCAGATCACAATAACAGTAAGAGTGTGTCAAGTTATGGATTTATCCTTAATGATGGAGCGATCTACTGAAAGAGTTTCAAGCAGCATATTATAGCCAATTTTGTTCAGCTATATTGTGATAGCACTGGAGCCATAGCTCAAGCGAAGGAGTCGAAGGCACATCAGTGCACCAAGCATATTTTGTGATGCTATCACCTTGTACGAGAGATCCTAGAACGAGGTGACGTCAAGCTTCAGATGATCGATGGAAAGAAGAATGTGGCCGACCGCTTTACTAAGGCTGTCGGAATCAAAGAGCTCGACAACCACAAAGAAAAGATGGGTATTCGATACTCTTCTGAGTGGCTTTAGTCTAAGTGGGAGTTATTGAAAGATGTATCCTAAAGCCAATCATCTAGATTGTAGATGGTTGAGTTAAATATAATTATAGTTAAATTATTATAAATAAATAAAATTATTATTTTGGTATTACATCACTCTTGTGCATCTTCATGTAATGAACTCTCATGTAATGAAGTCCTTGATAGGATTGGTGTACAGGGCAGAAGCATAGATTTCAAAGCAAAATTATTAAATCATACAAACCAAACCCGAACACTAGGACCACCTTATTAGCAATTAAATCATATAACATACATTTGCAATATAAAAGAAAGTATTAGAACATACCTCTTATCGCTAAACCTTGAATTGTCCATAGTTGCCGGTAGCAGTCCGTCAAGGGTTCCACTAGGTGCCCACATGTTCACCCTCCAATATTGATCCATACGAAGACTTGATCAAGACACCAGAACCTCTAATTTATATATAATTAAAATTCTAATAATAAGAACTTTAATTAAATGGGTAAGACCTTCCTTAGCCTTTATGTCACCTTCCTTGTCTCTCCTTACCTATTTTTCTTTTTTCTTGTCTTCTTAATTTTTATTCCTAATCTCTTTATCTTAAAATGACTTCTTATCCTTATAAGGACAAGGTCTGGATAAGAGAAGGAAAAAAAAAATGGACAATAAGAAAATACTTGTAAGAAAGAAAGATAATTTCACAACCACCGGACTCTTGGTGCGCACCCTTATTTATAATGTACGTAGGGGTGCCAACACATTTTCTCATGCCCTTTTCATATTATTATCTCATGTCCCTTTAGCCTATCTCACACCTTATCAAATAATAATGACATGTGGACTTAGTCCAAGAGGTGCCTTAAAGCAGAAGGACTCTTGGACTAATTCTACGTTTGTTATTTACGAAGAGTCGCAAGCTTTCCATTTTGGCGCCATCATATACAACCATTAGATCAGATAAGAAGGCCATCCAATGGCCTTGATGATGGATGCCCATTCAGCAAAAATGGCATGGAGATGATCTTTGAATAGTCTTGGGCGACAAAGAGTCCCTTCTTATGCAAATAGATAATGGAGTTTTTAACCTACAGAAGGACTCTTATGCAAATAGATACCATATTTGATGTTCATGCTTATTTGAAAAATTAATGTGACATGAAAAATAGGAAAAGTCAAAGAAGGTAGGCACCAACTTAATCCCATGCGTGCCTAAGACTCTTTGCAGATGAAAGACTTCCCACGCATAAGAGAGAGACTCTTTGGCATGTGGGATTCTGGTATGTGATGCTTCAACTAAAGCCCAATCAGTCCAAGTTAATCCAATTCAAGACCAAATCTAATTTGGCTCAAATTGGTCCTTAATTAGCCCAAATCAGAAGCCGATTCGAATCTAATTCGAATCTGGGTGCTAGGGTTTGCTACATGTGCTAGCATGTTCATCTTGCAAACATGGTCTAATCCAATTAGATCCTTAATCAATTTTCTTTGTGTGTGACCCATTGAGTTCCACATCTAGCCAGCAGTGGATTTGGGTGTGATTTGACCTAATCAGGTTAGACCTCAACTAAACCGATTTAGGTCAAAACTAGCCTACCCAGTTTGACCAATTAGAACACTTTATATTTTAATGATCAAATTAAAATTTTAATTTGATCAAACCCACAAGACATGATTGATGTCTAGCAACATATCGTGACTCTCCGAAAGATTTGAAATTTTGATGGAAATACCAAAAATATCCTTCAGTAGAAAGTTATCATGCAACTAGATCCTTCGATCATCCTGCATCCTGAATATGACTTTGGGTATGGAAATATGTCAAATTTAATATCATATTCATTTCTCTTTCAATCTTATGATGATGATTTATTTAATGAAATATTATAAATCATTTTTAATTTTCATCATGTTTTGATCAAAGTCTTCCTGAATCATCATTTGTTTGAAGCAGGTAGGATGCGATTTTCTCTTATCAGGAGTGATCGATTCCATGTTAACCTACTCATAACCTTTATATATAATCTACCATATCCAGATCATCCTGTACATGACTGAATCATGAATGAGTAAGAACCAAAATATGGATTCATATATATAAGATTCTATGGTAGTTTAGGTCAAAGGATTACATGCACAATTCCACTATGAGAACCATCTATTGACATGTAGATAAGACTCCATTAGATATTCTCAACTTGAATCAATTCAGTAAACTCATTCTCTAATGAGCACCTACATTCTTGTATTAGTGTCATACACAAGTGATTGTGAGATCAATCACCCTCTCAATTGAGCATACAAAAGATGTGCTAGTCTTACCAGAAATATTGATCCCCAACTCAATGTTCCATCGATCAGGAATGTTTAAATTAGGGTTTTAAGGTTTTAGGTCTCATTGGTATGGTCTCATCATAATCCTAAAACCATAGCCTTAATTTATGGGATTCATCATAATCTTAAATAAATAATAAGACACTACATATGATGAAATAATACCTTTATTTATTTGAAAATGTCATTACATGAGTTTGGAAGACAAAGAAGAGCCCAAAAAATAAATAAATTTTTGATTGGCTTGAGGGCATATACCTTTCAATCTCCAACTTGCACTAACGTCAATCGTCCTTATATTTTAATCCCATACAATCAAGGTGGTGATCAAACAATTGTAGTTATAAAGCCTTAGTGAATGGGTTTGCTATGTTGTTCTTTGTATCAACTCATTCTGTGACTACATCTTGTCTTTCAATAATTTCACGAACGAGATGGAAGCATCTTAGAATGTGTTTGGATTTATGATGAGACCTAGATTCCTTTGCTTGAGCAACAGCTCCAGTATTGTCATAGGAAAGTGGTACTAGATTCTTAATTTTAGGAATAACACCCAATTCAGTGATGAACTTCTTCATCCAAATAGCTTCCTTGGTGGCTTCACTTACAGTTATATATTCTGCCTCAGTAGTTGAGTCAGCTATAGTTGGTTGCTTAGTACTCTTCCAACTCACTACTGTACCGTTCAGAATAAAGACATACCCTAAAATGGATTTGCTATCATCTGGGTCTGATTAAAAACTAGAGTCAGAATATGCTTCTAGTTTAAGATCAGAGCAACCATATACTAGAAAAATATATTTAGTCCTTCTTAAGTACTTAAGAATATTTTTCACAGCTTTCCAATGATCCTCTCTTGGATTAGCTTGAAATCTACTTGCAATACCTAAGGCATAAGCAACATCAGGCCTTGTACATAACATGGCATATATTATTGATCCAATAGTCGAAGCATAAGAAATAGAACTCATTCTATTTTTCTCTTCAGATGTCTTTGGAGACATCTTTTTAGAGAGATGTATGCCTTGACTCATAGGTAAGTCACCTCTTTTACTCTCATCCATACTGAATCTTTTCATTATTAAGTCAATGTACCTAGATTGGGACAAGCCTAGCATCCTCTTAGATCTATCTCTATAGATCTTTATTCCTAGTATATAAGATGCTTCTCCCAAATCTTTCATTGAAAACATATTTGATAGCCATTATTTGATAGATTGTAACATTAGGATATCATTTCCAATGAGGAGTATGTCATCTACATATAGAACTAAGAAGACTATGGTTCTCCCATTAGTTTTCTTGTACACACATGGTTCATCCACATTCTTGATACAATCAAACTCTTTGAATGTTACATCAAAATAGATGTTCCAACTCCTTGATGCTTGCTTTAATCCATAAATAGATCTCTTAAGCTTGCATACCTGATTTGATCTCTCATTTGACTTAAATCCCTCTGGCTGTGACATATAGACCTCCTCCTCAAGGAAACCATTAAGAAAGATAGTCTTCACATCCATTTGCCATATTTTATAGTCGTGGTATGCTACTATGGCAAGCATAATCCGAATAGATTTGAGCATGGCAATAGGTGAAAATATTTCATCATAATCAATCCCCTATTTGAGGATCCAATAGGATCTATATCCTCTAGCGCATCTACCAAAGTCCATACTTTGTTGGTGTGCATGGAGTCCATTTTAGATTGCATGGTAGCCAGCCATTTGTCAGAGTCCTTACTTTTGACTGCTCCGTATAGGTCAGAGGTTCATCATTCTCAATGACTTGGGCTTCATTGTTCTCAATAATGAACCCGTACCTCATAGGTGTATGTCGAACTCTTTTAGACCTACGGATAGGAGTTATATGTTCTGATTCTTTTATGCGATTATTTGATTGAAAAATTTTTATTTATTTTTCTTGAACTTCACTAGGTTCAATATTTCTGCCACTGTCCTTTTCTAGGATAAATTCTTTTTCCATGAAAGTGGCATGCCTACTTACAAATACCTTTCGTTCAGTAGGATGGTAGAATAAATATCCTATACTATCTCTAGGATATCCAATAAATAGACATCTATCTGATCTAGCATCAAGCTTATGTCCAAATTTTTTTTGACATATGCTGGACAACCCTATACCTTAAAATACTTAAGATTAGGTTTCTTACTTCTCCATATCTTATATGGAGTACTAGATATAGATTTAGAAGGTACTCTATTCAAGATATAAATTGCGGTCTCTAGAGCATGGCTCTAGAAGGAAATAGGTAATTCAGTAAAGCACATTATGGACCATACCATATCTAATAAGGTACGATTTTTTCTTTTGGCTACAGCATTTAATTGTGGTGTATAAGGAGGTGTCCATTTAGAGAGAATCCCTTTAATTTTAAGATAGTCTAGAAAACCATTAGATAAGTATTCTCCTCCCTGATCGGATCGAAGAATTTTTATACAATGTCTAGTTTGTTTTTCGACCATACTTTGATACTCTTTAAATTTATCAAAGGCTTCTAATTTGTGTTTCATAAGATACACATATCCAAACCTAGATAAATCATCAATAAATATTATACAATAAGAGTATCCTCCTTTGGCTTGAGTTATCAAAGGACCACATACATCTGTATGTATAAGTCCTAATAACTCTTTTGTCCTTTTCCATGTCCACTAAATGGAGTCTTAGTCTTTTACCCATGAGACATGATTCACAAGTTCCTAATGATTCATAATCAAAATGATTAAAGAACTTTCTTTTGTATAACTTGTTAATCCCAATCTCATTAATTTGACCTAATCGACAATGCCAAAGTAAAGTATTATTTAAGTCATCTCTCTTATGTTTTCTATTTTCACCAATATGAAATATATTGTCACCCAAACATAGAGTCAACAAACCATTGCTAAATATGCCAAAACAAATATTTTCATCAGAATATTTAATTGAGCAACCTTCGCTCGTTACATTAAGACTGTAACCTTATTTAATTAACAATGGTATAGATATAATATTTCTAATGATCTTAGGCATATAATAACAATTTGTAAGCTCTAAGATCTTCCCAGAAGGTAACTTCAACATATTTGTCCCTACAACTTTTGCTTGGATAGGCTCTCCTCCAGTGCCATAGAGCTTGAAGTCACCTTTCTTCAAACTCTTAATTTTCTGCAGTCCCTACCAAGATTTGCAGATATGAAAACCACAGTCGGTATCTAATACCCAAGAGTTTGAAATGAAAGAATTTAATGATAATATAGTATGTATCTCATACATACCTTTTGGTGTATTATTTGCACCAGACTTCATGGTTGCAAGGTAAGCCTTGCAATTCCTCTTCCAATGACCTATTTTGCCACAGTGAAAATAGATCATCTATCCGAAGATCTTCTTCTCCTTTTTCTTCTTATTTATACTATCTTTAGAGTTTAACCTTCTTTTTGAACCCTTTTTTCCTGCCTTCTTCTTAGAGATCCCATCCATAAGAAGAAGAGGAGCCTTATCCTTCTTGATATGGCTTTCTACTGTCTTGAGCATATTTAACTACTCAGGCAAAGAAGAATTCAATTTGTTCATGTGATAGTTTTGACAAACCAAGAAAATGATCCAGAGAGTGATTGCAGGATCAAATCTTGACTTAACTCTCCATCTATAACAAAACCTAATTGACTTAATCGAGTGATTAGATCAATTACCATCAAAATATGATTTTGTATGGATGTTCCTTCTATCATTCTTACACAAAATAATTGCTTAGATATCTCATATCTAGCAGTCCTACTATGCTCTCCATAAAGCTCTTTTAGATTGAGCAATATGGATTGAGTGTCCATGCTATCATGCTGCCTCTGTAATTCATTACTCATAGAGGCAAGTATGATGCATTTGATAGTAAGAGAATCATTTTGCCACATCTTGTATATGAACTTATCTTCATCTGTGGCATCTTTTTCTAATGGTTTAGGATCAGGGGCATCAAGAATATAGGAGAGTTTTTCTTGATTGAGTACTATTTTTAGGTTTCTCAGCCAGTCCACATAATTTTGATCAGTCAATTTATTTAAATCCAAAATTGAATGCAATTAAAGTGAAAAAGTCATTTAATCTACATAATAAAAAATAATACATAAGCAAACAACTCATGATGACAAAAATAATTAAATTAGGACTTTAATTTAATTATGTCTCCCACTATTTAATAAAAAGATATTATCCTCTAATTGATTTTTTTAGTGAGAATAAGACCCTAATTCCTTATAAAAGGTCTTGTGGTTGCACAACAAATATATTATAAGATCCAAGGTAGGAAACTCTTTCCAATTGCATTTTATGCAATTCTCAAAAAATTTTTGCCTCTAAAATATTAATAGTCTTGTGTTAGCACAACAAACTTTAATGTTTTAGTTTAAATAGAATCCTTCATTTCTATACAGTCAAAATAAAATATAACTACTTTTGTAGTTACACAACAAAGTAGTATATTCAAAATGCTGTAAGCATCTCAATGCACTAGATTAATATTACATCATTTTCCATGATAGATCTTGTGGTTACACAATAAAACTAATATGGTTCTAGATATAATAAGAACCTAGTATGAAGGAAGGCCTTAATGTAAATGAGAGAGAAGTGAGGGTCCCCCCATTGCTTTCTTTAGACACCAATAAATTGGCCAGGTCAGATAATAGAATCAATTATAAAACCACGTTCTCTTTACCAACCATGAACCATTTTTTCTAGACATTGATTGATCAATTAGACATCCCAACTGATTCAGCTATAGGTTAATTACACTACAACTTAATATAATTTTAAAGAGAAATTTAAATGGTCTTGATGCACATTCTAATTTAAATCAAACTAAATACATAAAAGCATCAATTATGATAAAATTTATATATATATATATATATATATATATATATATATATATATATATATATATATATTAACATATATAATTATTCTAGGACAACCATCATTACATAGGAATATTTTTCACTATGTCAGGGCAACCTTTATAGAATAATATATACATCATAATCTCATTATGATAAATAAAAATATAATCTCATCATATAAATAACATGCAAATAAAAGGATTATATCATATCTTTCATTTATGCCATTATATTATAAGCAAAGCATTATATGATTTAACCTAATAAGCTTTGCTCTAATACCACTGATAGGATTAGCGTACAGGGTAGAAGCATGGATTTCAAAGCAAAATTATGAAATCATACAAATCAAACCCTAACCACAGGACCAACATATTAGCAATTAAATTATATAACATGCATTTGTAATATAAAAGAAAGTATTAGAACATACCTCTTATCGCTAAATCTTGAATTGTTCGTAGTTGTCGACAACAGTCCGTCAAGGGTTCCATTAGGTGCTTACGTGTTCATCCTCCAACGTTGATCCACATGAAGACTTGATCAAGATACGAACACCTCTAATTTATATATAATTAAAATTCTAATAATAAGAACTTTAATTAAATGGGCAAGACCTTCCTTAGCCTTTATGTCACCTTCCTTATCTCTCCTTACCTATCATTTTTTTTCCTTATCTTCTTAATTTTTCTTCCTAATCTCTTTGTCTTAAAATAACTTCTTATCCTTATAAGGACAAGATCTGGACAAGAGAAGGAAAGAAAAAAAATTGGACAACAAGAAAATACTTGTAAGAAAGAAAGATAATTTCATAACCCCCAGACTCTTGGTGCGTACCCTTATTTATAATGTACGTAGGGGTAACAACACATTTTCTCATGCCCTTTTCATATTATTATCTCATGTCCCTTCAGCCTATCTCATGCCTTATCAAATAATAATGACATGTAGACTTAGTCCAAGATATGCCTTAAAGCAGAAGGACTCTTGGACTAATTCTACATATGTTATTTACGAAGAGTCGTAAGCTTTCATTTTTGGTGCCATCATATACAACCATTAGATTAGATAAGAAGGCCATCCAATGGCCTTGATGAGGGATGTCCATTCAGAAAAAATGGCATGGAGATGATCTTTGAATAGTCAAAGTCCCAAGGGACTTTGACTTGGTCCAAGAGGCACCAAGGAAGAGTGGGCGGCAAGGAGTCCTGGGCGACAAAGAGTCCCTTCTTTTACAAATAGATAACAGAGTTTTTAACCTATAGAAGGACTCTTTTGCACCCCATATTTGATGTCCACACCTATTTAAAAAATTTATGCAACATAAAAAATAGAAAAAGTCAAAGAAGGCAGGTGCCAACTTAATCCCATGCGCCAAAGACTCTTTGCACATGAAAGACTTCCCACGCATAAGAGAGAGACTCTCTGGTGCATGGAATTTTGGTATGTGATACCCCAACTAAAGCCCAATCAACCTAGGTTAATCTAATTCAAGACCAAATCTAGTTTGGCTCAAATTGGTCCTTAATTAGCCCAAATCGAAAGCTGATTTGAATCCAATTCGAATCTGGGTGCTTGGGTTTGCTACATATGCTAGCATGTTCATCTTGCAAATATGGTCTAATATAATTAGATCCTTAATCAATTCTCTTTGTGTGTGACCCATTGGGTTCCACATCTAGCCAGTAGTGGGTCTGGATGTGATTTAACCTAATCAGGTTAGAACTCAACTAAACCGATTTAGGTCAAAACTAGCCTACCCAGTTTGACCAATTAGAACACTTTCTATTTTAATGATCAAATCAAAATTTTAATTTGATCAAATCCACAAGACATGATTGATGTCTAGCAACATATCATGACTTTCTAAAAGATGTAAAATTTTGATGAAAATATCAAAAATATCCTTTAGTGGAAAGTTATCATGCAACTAGATCCTTCGATCACCCTGCATCCTGAATATGACTTTGGATTGAAAATATGTCAAATCCAATATCATATTCATTTCTCTTTCAATCTTATGATGATGATTTATTTAATGAAACATTAGAAACTATTTCTAATTTTCATCATACTTTGATCAAAGTCTTCCAGAATCATCATTTGTTTAAAGCAGGTAGGATGCGATTTTCTCTTACCAGGAGTGATCGATTTCATATTAACCTACTCAAAACCTTCATATATAATCCACCATATCAAGATCATCCCGTACATGACTGAGTTATGAATGAGTATGAACAAAATATGGATTCATATATATAAGATTCTATGGTAGTTTCAGGTCAAAGGATTACATGCACAATTCCACTATGAGAACCATCTATTGACATGTAGATAAGACTCCATTAGATATTCTCAACTTGGATCAATTTAGTGAACTCATTCTCTAATGAGCACCTACATCCTTGTATTAGTATCATACATAAGTGATTGTGAGATCAAACATCCTCTCAATTGAGCATACAAAAGATGTCCTAGTCTTACCGAAAATATTGATCCCCAACTCAATGTTCCATCGATCAAGAATATTTAAATTAGGATTTTAAGATTTTAGGTCTCACTGGTATGATCTCATCATAATCCTAAAACCATAGTCTTAATTTATGGGATTCATCATAATCATAAATAAAAAATAAGACATTGCATATGATGAAATAATGCCTTTATTTATTTTAAAATATTATTATATTAGTTTAGAAGACAAAGAATAGCCCAAAAAATAAATAAATTTTTGATTGGCTTGAGGGCATATACCATTCAGTCCTTAAGACTATTTAGACTCGACAATAGAGGATTTGTCATTTAGTCCTTAAAATCAGTTCATGACCAAATGATTTGTTGTTATCCAGGGCAACAATATTTTAAGTGTAGGTCATTGTATGCCATAAGTGTTGGTTATCCTCTTAACCAAGAAATATGGAGATACTGTTATGGCATGCAGGTGAAATATAGGGATACATTTCACTGAACGTGACCCAACTGCTGAGCTCTCTACTGTCAAGAGTTGCTCACGAAGAAAATGGGTATAAGTATCCCTTAGACCTGAGATCACCACGTTGACTTGCAAGCAACTCTTTGCACTTAGGTACCGAACTATCTGAATTTTTAATTCAGTGATGGAAGGCAACTGGGTGCAGTCAAGTACTTGTGAAGTCAGTGTATGAGTCAAGATGGGATTGACCCATCCAAGGTTGGAGCAAGTACATCATTGCATTTCAATTTAGCATACCCTCGACCAGGGTGGTCCAATCGATAGACACTAAATTTTGAAATATACTATGGATGAATTTTAGGATTGGCAGTAAATCCTAGATTATCCTTTGAGCATCGAGGTTAAGAGGATGAATTATATGGTAACCATACATCACAGGTTCGTCATTGCTGCATTGCAACATATCGATCTATTCGAATGTCGGGTACCATTGCTAGATGGTCACATCAATTGATATAGAAAATTAGTTCTTGTGCTACTGACCTAGAATTCAAACCTATAGGATCATACACATAAGGAGTTCCTACCTGATCTGATGGCTGATCATATGTCCTGATGACCTAAGACACTATGGTCAAGAGTCCCACTAGACTGGGACTCTATTTCCAAGAGTTCCATTGGACTAAAACTTTGAGTCTTACTCATCTAGGACTCTCTAATCAAGAGTCTCACTAGTCTGGGACTCTATGATTACGAGTTTCATTTATTTGGGATATTGGATTCAAGAGTCCCACTAGTTTGGGACTCTTCAGGAGTTTCATATTGATGAGACTCTATTATCCAGACATCCATCCGATTGAGTCTCTATAATTATTGAAGGATTAATTAGTAATTTGATTATTGATTAGCTTAATTAAATTAAATAAAGTGGATTCGATCAAGTCTGATTGAATTTGATTCGATTGGGTTTGACCCGATCAGATCATGAGATGACCTAATCACTACGGAAGATTCGATCCTGATTTGATCTGGGGCTAGATCTAATTAATTTTTAACTTGATTAAAAATTTATTAGGTTGGGTTAAGCCTAATTTGGTTGAGATTAACCTTGTCTAATTGGGTCCAGAAAAATTAGTTTCATTGAAACCAATTTGGAAAAGTCAAATGAGATTTGAATTTCAAATCTCCCTATGCCTAACACTTTGACCTTTTGACCATTTTTTTCTTTCATGCACATTCTAGTTTTTCCATGAGTTTTCCCATGCGAAAAGAACGTTTCTAGCACCCAATGACAAGGTCTTTGGCATTGTGATTGGATGAGGCATTTGCTTGAATTTCAAATTCAAGCAAGTGGTTGGAACTTCTCTAACTTCCAAACCTCATCTATTCCCTTTGCCACTCCTCTCTTTTGTCACATTTTCTCTGAGTTTGTAGGTGTGGGCACACACAAGGAGAGTCTTTTTGTGTGTCAAACTCCCTGGTTTGTGCATTGGATATGGATAAGTTTCTCTTGAATTTTGAATTCAAGTTGTAGGTTGAAACAAATTCAATCGATCTTCCTTGTCCTTTGCACTCAAGTTCCCTTTGTTTTGTCGCACAATAAAATGTGATTTTGGTGTGCGTGCATGGAAGAGGAGAGTGTCTTCATGAGAGAGGAGTCCTTCTGGTTTGGGGTGCTGCCTTGTGGATGGGAGAAAATTCAAATGTGAGAAAAGTCAAAGTGGTTTTCTATTCTTGCACCATTTTTCCTCCCTCATGCCACTCTTTTTTTATTTTTTTTATTTATTTTGTCACCCGATTTAAAATTACAAGGAGTGGGTGTACGGTAGAGGGAGAGTCCCTCTACCTATGAAAAATTGTTTCATAGGTCCAAAAAGAGAGTGTGTGAGATTGTTTTCGGGCGTCAAGGTTTTCGATGAGCGCAAAACCATAGAGTTGGGACTCTAGGTTAGGATGGAGAGTGAAGGAAAAAGCCATGTTTTCTAGGTCAGGTTCATTTAGATCTGATTAGATCAAAAGGAATATTTCAAAAATTTTTTCTCTGAGAACTTAATCAGATCTGAGACTTCTCAGATCTGATCTTATTCATCTAATAATAAAAATAAAATAAAAATTAAATCTAATTTAATTATACCTTTATTTTGGATAATCCAATTACCTTATGATGATTTCGATGTTTGTTTGAGATTTTGGATGTAGCCATACAAGCGCCTGGCCTCTATCGGTATCCACTCGAGCAAGATCTGAAGATCTTCTCTTTCTCAATCAACCCTCCAAAAATCAGATCTAGATCTGATCTTGAAGGTCTTCAAAACTGCTGTTGAAGAACAGCCATTATCTCTTGCAGCAGTGCTGCCTTCTTCCTTTCCCGACGCCTTTTACTTGCTTGGATCGCACCTTGTTCGTGCTCAAAAGCCATTGGGCATGGAGAGGAGAGAGATGACCAGAGGGTGGCATGGAGAAGGAGCGAGAGAGGCTATGTGGCATGGGCTAAAGGCAAAAGCATTAAATTCTAGGGGTAGATAGGATTTATATAGATCTTGCTGTGCCATGTAGTGTCATATCATCCTGGCAAATTATGGCCATTTGTGCAATCAGATCTAAATTTGATTGGTATGATGACATCATCTAATCCAATCAGATGAGAGATCCTCAAAACCCTCCTAAGGTGGTGCCTAGATAGGGTCAAACAACACTTCTTGGCGCCACACTGTTTAATCCCCAGAAGCAACCTGAAGTTCCATCTATATGGGACTCCATCTTTTATCCTCATGAGGTGCATGCCTTCCTAGGCATGCACCCCTTTCCTGTCTACTTTTTAATACGGGGACAAGTCCATAGGTACTCTCCTATGGGTGCATAATACATGGTCAGATGTCTAAGTATCCAGGATCAATATTTGACCAATGTCCGAAAATAGGAATTAGCAGGTGACTGAAAATGGTAGGTGTTGTTTTAAATTTATCTCATAAATTAAGACAACCCTTTTCTAACTCGGACAAGCTCCAGTCAGACCAAGTAAAGGTTCCTGAGTGAGCCCAAACACATTTGGCTCAGTCGAGATAAGCTTTAATGATTGTTAAAGAAGAACATTAGGCTCAATCATGTGCTAGCACGATTTTCTTGAACCTAATTGAATCTTATTCAAATCAATTGAACTGGGTTAGTCCAATTGATGACATGCAGATCCAAACCCTTGTTTGTGTGACCCAGTTAGGCTCAGTTCCATATCGTAATGGGATATGTCGTGATCTCTATCATCCACATCATCGAAACACCTTCTGATGGATCAAAATTTTTCTGATTCAAACAACTAGTACGATCAATCATCTAAATCATTCTAATTGCTCCTAAAATCTATCAATGACACCTAGTATCATATGGTGGCAATCCATCAGAATTGAAAGCGAACTTCTCAGTGCAATTACTTGTGTGATTAAGTACCTCTATCTTGAGCCCCGATCGGATTAGGGTTAAGGTGATCTCGTCAAACCCTAAATTCCATCATATGAATTAATCATTCGATTCAAGTCTAATGTGAAAACCTTAATAGAAATTCTTTCTATTATTTCACTCTGCTATGGCTATGGGCTTATGGACTTGATTCTCATGATCATCATAGGGCTGCTCCTCATCTATTGAGGTAGATAGATCCCCTATTGGTGCAATCTAATTCCTACAATGAATATGCTATAGCCAACATATACCTTAGGATTTCGAATGACTAGAAGACCGAGTTATGGTGTAGTCAAACTATAACACCCTCAAGGTAAACTATTGATGCACCTCAGATCAAAGAACTAGACACACCACTGCAGCTTTGAGCCAGTCATCGACGAGAAGGTAGACTTCTTTATGACTGCTCGAGGTGGTCATGCTCAGTTCCCTCATTCTCTAATGAATATCTATACTTTCATTTTGGTATCCCTACACCATAGATTCATGACTCATCTATCCAAAAGAAGTGATCGTACACCAATCTTTTGGATCAATCACCATCCTCATGATGATCCTACAGTCAAAAGCATTTTATGAGTTAATAATGAAAATTCATGTCTTAAATTTTCAACTCTTGAAAATATGAACTATCATTATCATTAACTCAAGGGATGTATCACAGACACTTTCAAATACACACTACGATAGAAAATAATCTATTTTATTATTTATAGTTAAAATTATTATTTTACCCTTAAAAGTATATTATAAGTGTCACCCAATCTAGCTTCTAGGGCACACATATCTAACAAACTCCCACTTGACCTAAAGCTAATTGGCTACAAATCTAAGTCTCATCTTTTCAAGGCGGGGTTCGATCTTTCTGCTTGTCTAACGGCTTTGTAAGTGGATTTGCTGCATTGTCTATGGAGTCGACTCTCTTGACCACGACGTAATCTTTCTCAAGGTAATCACTGATGAGGTGGTATCATCGCTCGATGTACTTGAATTTTTGGTGAGACCTCGATTCCTTAGCAAGGGCTATGGCACCATTATTATCGTAGTACAAAGGAATGACATCCAATGGCATCACTCCGATCTCTGTGGTGATCTTCTTATACCAGAATGCCTCCTTCAAAGCTTTTGATGTAGCGATGTACTCTACTTCCATGCTGAAATCTGCTATCACTATCTGCTTAGAACTCTTCCAACTGACAGCACCACCATTACACACAAATAGACTTTGAGAAGTCGACTTTCGATTATCTATATCGAATATAAAATTTGAGTCTATATACCCCTAGACTTGGAGTTCTTCATTACCAAAAACCAACATTATATCCTTAGTTCTTCTCAAGTACTTAAGGATATATTTTACAGAAGTCTAGTGCTCTTTATCTTGATTCGATTGATATCCACTCGTGACACTCACAACATGGGCTATAAAAGGTCGTGTACATAACATGGCATACCTGAGGCTCCCTATTGCTGAAGCATAAGAGATCTTGCTCATGCATTCAATCTCCTCAGGTGTGTTGGGATACATTTTCTTGGAGAGATGAATGCCATGTCTAAAGGGTACCAATCTCCTCTTGAAGTTTTTAATGCTAAACCTCTTTAGCACTTCCTCTATGTACATCTTCTGTGAAAGACCTAGCATCCTATTCAGTCTATCTCTATAGACCTTAATTCCTAGAATGAAGGATGCTTCTCCTAGGTCTTTCATGGAGAATTCTTTAGATAACCATACTTTAACTATGGTCAACATAAAAATATCATTCCCAATAAGGAAGATATCATATACGTACAATATGAGAAAGATAATAGCACTTCCACTGATCTTTTTGAAAATACATGATTTCTCCTCATTCTTGATGAAACCAAATAATTTGATCACATCACTAAAATGAGTATTCCAGCTCTGAGATGCTTGCTTAAGTCCATATATGGACCTTTGCAGCTTGCATACTTTATGATCAACATCATTGGATGTGAAACCTAGTGGCTTTTCTATATAGATATCTTCCTCAAGGTATCTATTTAAGAACACCATTTTCACATCCATATGCCATATTTCATAATCGAAATAAGCTGCAACAGCAAGCAATGTGTGGATGGATTTTAGTATGGCTACTAGCGAAAAGGTATCCTGATGTCAATTTCTTCGCACTGACTATACCCTTTTACCACTAATCCAGCTTTGAATAACTCCACATTCCCATCTGCAATAATCTTTCTCTTGTAGATCCATTTATACCCAATAGGTACTATACCTTCAGATGGATCTACCAACATCCATACTTGATTTGAGTGTATTGAGTCAATTCCTGACTTCGTTGCCTTTAACCATTTTTCGGAGTCGATATTCGATATTGCCTCATCATAGATTTTGGGATCATCAACATGAACCCCATTACCTATGAGGAGCATTTTCTCTACTTCCTCTGAAATAGTCCCTAAGTACCGCTCAGGAGGATAGGAAATCCTTTTTGATCTATGAGGTGGAGGAGGTAGTGATTGTATTGGCTCAACCTAATTTGGTTCCATAGGATCCTTAGCTCATTGCTCTTATGAGATTTTCTCCTCGAGCTTGATCTACATTCCAACGCCACCATCTTGAATAAACTATTTTTTAAGAAAGATGGTATGCCATCTCAAAATCACATTGTAGTCTTCTGAAATGTAGAAATAATATCCTAATGACTCTTTGGGATATCCTATGAATCGAGCTCTAAAGGACCTATAGTCTAACTTGTTCGCTTGTTGTCTTTTGACATGAGCCAAACAACCCCAAATTTTGAGATGACTCAGACTTGATTTCCTACCATGCCATATCTCATATGGTGTGGTAGGAACAGTTTTAGAGGAAATCCTATTAAGTAAATATATAGTAGTTAACAGACTTTATCCCCAAAGAAAATCAGGAAGATCTGTGAAGCTCATCATGGATCAGACCATATCCAATAGGTTTCGATTCCTTCATTCTGAAACCTCGTTGAGTTGAGGTGTTCCAGGTGGAGTCCGTTGAGAGACTATGCCATATTGCTTGAGATAGTCAAGGAATTTTTGACTAAGGTATTCACCTTCTCAATCTGATTGAAGAATCTAAATAGATTTTTTAGTTTGCTTTTCAACTTCATGTCTAAATTTCTTAAACTTTTCAAAGGGTTCAGACTTGTGTCTCATAAGATACACATACCCATACCAAAATAAATCATCAGCAAAGGTTATGAAGTAGACAAAGTTGCCTCTAGCCAGTACATCAAATGGGCCGCACACATCAGTGTGTACTAGGGCAAGTAGTTTCATGGCCTTTTCCCCATGTCCTACAAAAGAAAGCTTAGTCATTTTGCCATGAAGATATGATTCATAAATTGGATGTGACTCGAAAGTTAACGGACTCAATAGCCCGATTTTTTTCAATTTGTTAACCCTATATTCTACTATATGACCTAGCCTTTGGTGCCATAGATACCTATCATTTGGACTATCTCTGGGTCATTTTGATCTTATGGCATTCATATTTTGCTCGATATTAAAGATAGATATATCAATATATAACTGGTAGAGACCATTAATAAGGAAACCACTTGCAATTTTATTTCTTTCATAAAGAATATTACAATAATCCTTAAGAAAACTAATTACATAGCCTTCTTGTGCTAAACATGAAATAGAAATCAAATTGCTGCTTACAGCAGGCACATTATAACAATCCTTAAGTACTAAATCTAAGCCAGATGGTAGTCGAAGAGGATAGGTTCCCATGGCCATAGTAGCAACCCTTGCTCTATTTTCGAGCATAGGATCATCTCACCATCCCTCAGCCTCCTGCAATCTTCAAGATCCTGCACGAAAGTACACAAATGAGTAGTAGAACTAGAGTCAAGCACCCAACTGGATGAAGATGAAATCGTAAGGTTAGATTTAATAACGAGCATACCTCCAGAAGGACCTGTCTCCTTCTTATTCTTCAGGGTGGCAAGGTATGTACGACAGTTCCGCTTCCAGTGGCCATTAGTATTACTATGAAAATACTTTTCTTTATTAGCAGCCTTCTTCTTTAGCTCCGTCTTCTTTTTCTTTCCACCTTTCACCTTCT
Source organism: Cocos nucifera (assembly GCA_006176705.1). NCBI lineage: Eukaryota > Viridiplantae > Streptophyta > Magnoliopsida > Arecales > Arecaceae > Cocos > Cocos nucifera. Next base: position 92,019 of record QRFJ01003511.1, on the reverse strand, counting down.
ACTTTTTCATAGACTTCTTCTTCTTTTCAAAAAATTTTCTTTTGGAAGAAGTCCATTTCATAGCAAGTACTGAGTCTTTTGAACCTTTCATAGAAAGCTCAATAGTAACCAGTATATTCATAAGCTCGGTCAGAGTATTCTAAAGCTTATGCATATGGTAGTTCATGATGAGCTGCCCATATGCATCAATCAAGGATTGCAGAATTATATCATTCTACAGATCCTGATCTAACTTCACATCGAGCTTCTCAAGCTCTTCTAATTCCTTGATCATCATCAGACAATGATCTTTGACTGATTGCCCATCATACATTTTAGCCTTAAATAGTCATTTAGTGACCTGATATTTGGCTGCGTAACTTTGTTCGTCAAACAACTCTTGCAGGTGGGCCAACATTTGGTGGGCAGTCTTGATATCTTCATGTTGGCACTGAAGCTCATCAGACATTAAGCCCAACATATAGTATCTGGCCTTATTATCTTCATCCATCCATTTATCAAGAGATGCTCTCTATTTAGTAGACGAACGAGCTAGTAAGATGGGGGGATCCTGGTACAATACATGAGTCAACTTCTAGAAATCCAAAATGATTTTAAAGTTTTGGAGCCAATCCTTATAATTAGGTCCAGTCAGTCTATGGGTGTCTAGGATATGGGCTAGTGGATTGGATGCAGTCATTTTTCTTTTTTCTATAGAGAGTCAAAGTTTCAAGTTAGATTTTGTAATTAAGACTTGACCAATTTATTTAGGAGTTTAATTTTTAAACAAATTAACTCCAACTATTTTCTCGGATCCCTACGCTCCCACTGTAGAGATGTAAAAATCTTCATGATTTTTGATTTCTAGTGGGTGGTGCAGTCCCACCAACTGACTCATCACCTCACCTAACAGTTATTGGTCATAGGTTAGTCAATGAGTGAACAACTCTTATCTAATGATTCTCTAATTATGATGTACCCAGACTTGGTCTCTAATTAATGAATCTTACCGTGTCTAGAATATTGATCCACTCTTTAGTTAAGTCAGATCCTTCATTTGCACAGATTGGATTTCTAATTGGATCTCTCATCGTATGCAAAATATTGAGCCCAATCCATCCTCCAGTCCGTAGCATCCAATTTCTAATAGACATGGTTGCATCTTCCTGATGCAACTGAACCACTGTGACCAGCCAAGAACAATCAACCTTGGGAGGGAACCGCACATCTACAATGGTGGAAGACCTTAGACTTAATCTTTTCTTAGGGAGATTTGATTTAGGTCTTTTTAAACTTGACTTAACATAGTCATAACCATTATGGCTAACCAAGTGGTAAGGGTTAGGTCGTATTGTTAGCCTCCTTAGATCAGCACTGGGCCGACAAATATGGCTAGGTAAGTGAGACCAATGGAATGGATATGCCATTAACTCGATAAGAACACTTTCGAGTCAAGTGGCTTCTAATTAAAATTTAGTCAGTCATATCTGCCAAACTTACCTTAGACACCAAATTATTAAGCTAAAATCAATCGGATTAGCCTACAATCCAGACTCTAACCACTGAGCCTAATTAGGTCTTAACTTGATCGATCACTCATGTGACTCGACCTTGATCCAGACTTAATCCTATTAGGCTAGTCAATTTATATACTCTTGATCCCACCTAACCAACTCTTGATTTGGTTTGATCAACCACTAGACCTAATTGAGCTACCCAAGCCCAAATCTAATTTTATGAATATGTCTTAGATCTAAAAATTTTTAATTTTAGACCTAATATATTTCATAATCTTAATTATTAATTAAGTTTAGGGTTCATAAACAAAACATATATATAAAATCCTAGGATTTTAGGATCTAAGGTTTTGCAAAAAATAAATTTTTAATTTTTGATTAAGGATGAATGCGCAGCACCCCTACACACCATAAGAACACCCTATCGAATGAAAGAAGAGGGCCTTTAAATCCTACTTCGTTCTAATGATCGGACGGCCAAGAAGATTGTCTTAGTCAAAAACATGATAAATCTACAAAACTAGTTAGCTCTACATCACATATCACATATATAAAAATTGATCTAACTAAAAATAAGTTTTGCATGTTAGATATATGTGCCCTAGAAGCCAGAATTGACTGATACTTGTTATACACTTCTAAGGACAAAATTATAATTTTGATTATAAATAATAAAATTGGTTATTTTTTATCACAATGTATATTTAGTGTTTGTGATACATCCCTTAAGTTAATGATAATGATAATTTTTATTTTCAAGAGTTAAAAATTCAAGACATGAATTTTCATTATTAACTCATAAAATGCTCTAGATCGTAGGATCATCATGAGGATGGTGATTGATACGGATGGTTGGTGTACAATCGCTTTTTTATAAGTAGATGAATTTTGAGTCTATGATATAGAGACATAAGAGCGAGAGTACAGATACTCGTTAGAGAACGAGGACACTGAGCGTGACCTTCTTGAGCAGTCATAAGGAAGTTTATCTTCTCATCGATGACTGGCTCAAAGCTATAGTGGTGTGTCTGATTCTTTGATCTGAGGTACATCGATAGTTCACCTTGAGGGTGTTATAGTTTGACTACATCATGACTTGGTCTCCTAGCCATTCAAAACCCTGAGGTGTATGTTGGCTATAGCAAGTTCATCATAGGAATTGGATCGCACCAAGAGAGAATCTATCTACCTCAATAGATGAGGAGTAGCCCTATGATGATCATGAGAATCAAGTCCATAAGTCCATGACCATGGCGGGGTAAAATAATAGAAAGAATTTCTATTAAGGTTTTCATATCAAACTTGAATCAAATGATTAGATAATATGATAAAAATTAGGATTTGATGAGTTCACCTAAACCCTAATCTGATCGAAGCTTAAGATGGAAGAATTTAATCACACATGTAACTACATCGAGAGGTTCATTTTTAGTTTTGATGGATTGCCACCATATACTGGTTGGTATCACTGATGGATTTTGGGAGCAATTAGAATGATTTGGATGATTGATCATTCTATTTGTCTGAATTAGAAAAGTTCTAATCCATCATAAGGTATTTCAATGATGTCGATGATAGAGATCGTGACATATCTCATTATCATACAGAATTGAACCTAACTGGATCACACAAACAAGGGTTTGGATCTGGATACCATCAATTGAACTAACCCAGTTCAATTGATTTGAATAAGATTCAATTAGGTTCAAGAAAATTATGCTAGCACACGATTGAGCCTAATATTCTCCTTCAATTATCATTTTAAGTTATCTCGAATGAGGCAAATGTATTTATGCTCACTCAAGTACCTTTACTTGGTTTGACTGAAATTTGTTCAAGTTAGAAAAGGATTGTCTTAATTTATGAGATAAATTTGAGACAACACCTATCATTTTCCATCACCTGCTAATTCTTGTCTTTTGATTTTGGTCAAACGTTGACCTTTGACCCATAGACATCTGCCCAAGTGTCATGCACCCATAGAAGATTGATTTTGGACTAGTCAACCTACTAAAAAGTAGGTGGACTAGGGGCACATACCTAGGGAGGTGTGCACCTATGGATATAGGTGCCTGGAGTCCCATACAGATGGGACTCCAGTTACTTTAGGGTTTTCACCTAGGTGGCGCCAAAGATTAGACTTTGACTAGTCCTAGGCACAATCTAAGGATGATTTAGAGGGGCCCTTATGTAATTAGATCAGGTGATGTCATCCCACCAATCAGATTTAGATCTAATTGCATGAAGCAACATGATTGGTCAGGATGATGTGGCACTGCATGGCACAGCAGGGTCTATATAAACCCTATCTACGCTTAATTTCAGAGAGCTTAGATCTTTGCCCATGCCACAAGGCTGCCCCTCTCTCTCCTCCATGCCATCTTTAGGTCCCCTCTCTCCACTCCATGCCCAAGGAGATTTGGGCTCCAGTTTGGTGCGATCCAGGCAAAAGAAAGGTGACAAGAAAGAAAGAAGGCAGCACTGCTACAAGAGATGATATCCGATCTTCAAAAAGAGTTTTGAAGATTCTCCAAATCAGATCTAGATCTGATATTTAGAAAAGTGATAAAGAAGAAGAAGATCTTCAAATTTAGTCTGAGTAAAAATTGGTAGAGGCTAGGCACTTGCGTGGCTAGATCTAGAACCTCAGATAATCAGCAGGATCATCATAGGGTAATCTGATTATCGAACAATAAGATACAAAATTAAATCTAATTTAATTTATTTTTATTTTATTTTATTAGATCTATTAAATCAATCTAAAATGTCTCAAATCTAATTTAAATTTAAAAAAAATAATTTTAAAATATCTCTCTTGATCCAATCAAATCGGAACGAACCAAACCCGGGAAACTTGGTTTTTCCTTTAATTGGTATCAAAGCTAGGTTCTTATAAATTATTTAGATCTAATTTAAATTTATTTTTAATTTAATAATTAGTATATTTTAAATATCATATGAGATATGATTATATCTAAAATTAAAAAAATTAAAATTAAATAATTTAGATCTAAGTTCTATAAGATGCATGACTAGTTGTAGAATAGAGTTATTCTATGTATAGTATTGCATGATCATAATTTAATTTAACTAATTTATTATTTTAGATTAATTTATTTAATATTTTTTAATGTTATAAATATTATAATAAGATCTAAAAAATAGAAATTAATATTATTTAATTTGTTGTTCATATGAGATATGATGCATGCATGTTTAGACTAGTTGTAGAATAGTTGTACATAATTATCTAGAATAGAATTTATTTTGATGAGATCAATTTAAATTTGATTTTTTAGAGGAATTATTAGATAATTTAGATCTAAAAACATGCATGATATGATACATGAGATGTATGCAAAACATGTTTATAGTTAGATCATTTTTTTATATATAAGATATATGATGTAGATCTAACTAGTTTTGTAGCTTTTTATATTTTTTATTAAGACATTCTCCTTGGCCATCCGGTCATAAGAATAAAGTAGAGTTTAAACACCCTCTCCATTCATTCGATGGGGTGTTCTTATGATGTGTAGGGATGCTGTGCATTCATCCTTAATCAAAAATCAAGAACTTATTTTCTGTAAAACCCTAGATCCTAAAATCCTAGGATTTTATTTGCATATTTTATTTATGAATCCTAAACTTAATTAAAAATTAAGATTATGAAATATGTTAGGTCTAAAATTGAGAATTTAAGATCTAAGATATATTCATAAAATTGTGTTCGGATTTGGGTAGCTCAATTAGGTCTAAGCGGTTGATCAAATCAAATCAAGAGTTGGTTAGATGGGATCAAGAGTGCTTAAATTGACCAGCCTAGTAATATTAAGTTTAGGTCAAGATTGAGTCACATGAGTGATTGATCAAGCTAAGACCTAATTAGGCTCAGTGGTTAGAGTCTGGATTGTAGGCTAACCCGAGTGGTTCTAGCTCAACAATTTAGTGTCTAAGGTAAGTTTAGCAGATACGATTGACTAGCTTTTAATTGAGAGCTACTCAACTAGAATGCATTTTTGTCGAGTTAATGGCATATCCCTTCCATCGGTCTCACTTACCTGGTCATATTTTTTGGCTTAGTCCTAATCTGAGGTGGTCAATAATCTGAGCTAACCCATGCCACTAGGTTAGTCATAATGATTATGACTATGTCAAGTCTAGTTTAATGAGACCTAAATTAAATCTTCTTAAGAAAAGATTAAGTCTAACATCTTCCATCATTGTAGATGTGCAGGCCCTTTTCGGGGTTGATTATTCTCGACTGGTTATAGTGGTTCAGTAAAATTGGGAAGATGCAACCATGTCTATTAGGCATTGGATGCTACGGGTTGGAGGATGAATTGGGCTCAATATTTTGGATACGGTGATAGACTCAATTAAGAATCCAATCTATGCAAATGGTGGATCTAACTTAACTAAGGAGTGGATCGATATTTTGAGCATGGTGAGATTCATGAATTAGAGATCAAGTTTGGGTGCACTATGATTATAGAATCATTGAACAACAGTTGTTTACTCATTGGCTATCCCATCATCAGTAACTGTTAGGTAAGGTGATGAGTCAGTTAGTGAAACCGCACCACCCACTAGAAATCATTAATCATGAAGATTTTTGCATCTCTACAGAGAAAATGTATGAATCCAAGAAAATAGTGGAAGCTAATTTATTTAAAAAAAAAATTCTTAAATAAATTGATCAAGTCTTAATTACAATATCTAACTAGAAACTTTAACTCTCTACAAAAAAATGCCTGTGTCCAATCTACTAGCACGTATCCTGGACACCTATAGACTGACCAGATTCAATTACAAGAATTAGCTTCAAAACTTTAAAATCATTTTAGATTTTGAGAAGTTAACTCATGTATTGGATCAGGATCCTCCCACCTTACTAGCTCGTCCATCCGTTGAATAGAGAGCATCTCTTGGTAAGTGGATGGATGAAGATAACAAAGCCAGATACTATATGTTGGGCTCGATGTTTAATGAGCTTCAACATCAACATGAGAATATTAGGACTGCCTGCCAAATGTTGACTCACCTATAAGAGATGTTTGGTGAATAGAGTCACACAGCCAAGTATCAAGTCACTAAATGACTATTCAAGGCTAAAATGCGTGATGGGTAGTCAGTTCAAGAACATTATCTGATGATGATCAAGAATTTGGAAGAGCTTGAGAAGGTCAGAGTGAAGTTGGACTTAGATCTGTAGAATGATATAATTCTGCAATCTTTGACTGATGCATATGGACAGTTCATCATAAACTACCATATGCATAAACTTCAAAATTCCATGGCTGAGCTTATGAACTTGCTGGTTACTGCTGATCTTTTTATGAAAGGTTCTAAAGGCTCAATGCTTGCTATAGAATAGACTTCTTCCAAGAGAAAGTCTTTTAGAAAGAAGAAGAAGTCTATGAGAAAGTAGAAGGTGGAAGGAGGAAAGAAGAAAAAGGTAGAGCTGAAGAAGAAGGCCGCTGACAAAGGAAAGTATTTTCATTGCAACACTAATGGCCACTGAAAGCAGAACTGCCTACTTACCTGGCCATCCTAAAGAATAAGGAGGCAGGTCCTTCTAGAGGTATGCTCATTATTGAGTCTAATCTTACAGTTTCTTCTGCATCAAGTTAGGTGCTTGACTCTGGTTCTAGTGCTCATTTGTACACTTTCATGCAGGGTCTTGAGGATAGCAGGAGGCTAAGGGATGGTGAGATGATCCTACTCATAAAAAATGAAGCAAAAATTACTGCTGTGGTCGTGAAAAGATACCCTCTTCGACTACCTTCTGGTTTAGACTTAGTATTAAAAGATTGTTATTATGTGCCTGCAGCAAGCAAGAATGTGATTTCTGTTTCATGCCTAGCACTAGAAGGCTATGTAATTAGTTTTCTTAAGGACCATTATAACATTCTTTATAAAAGAAATAAAATTATAAATGATTTTCTTATTAATGGTCTTTATCAGTTACATATTGATGTATCTATTTTTAATATCGAGCAAAATATGGATGCCATGAAATGACCTAGGGATAGTTCAAATGATAGGTATCTATGGCACCTAAGACTTGATCTTATAGCAGAAGATAGGGTTAACAAATTGGAGAAAATCGGACTATTGAGTCCATTGACTTTCGAGTCATATCCAATTTATGAATCTTATCTTCATGGCAAAATGACTAAGCTCCCTTTTATGGGACATGGGGAAAGGGCTATGGATCTTCTTGTCCTAGTACATACTGATGTGTGCATCCCATTTGATGTGCTGGCTAGAGGCAACTTTGTCTACTTCATAACCTTTATTGATGATTTATCTAGGTATGGGTATGTGTATCTTATGAGACACAAGTCTAAATCTTTTGAAAAGTTCAAAAAATTCAGACATAAAGTAGAAAAGCAAACTGAAAAATCTATTAAGATTCTTCGATCAGATCGAGGAGATGAATACCTTAGTCGAAAATTTTTGGACTATCTCAAGAAAGATGGCATAGTTTCTCAATGGACTCCATCTGGAACACCTCAACTCAATGAGATTTCATAATGGAGGAACCAAATCCTATTAGATATTGTCCGATCCATGATGAGCTTCCCAAACCTCCCTGATTTTCTTTGGGGATATAGTCTATTAACTACAATATACTTACTAAATAGGGTTCCTTCTAAAACCATTCCTACCAGACCGTATGAGATATGGCATGGTAAGAAACCAAGTCTGAGTCATCTCAAAATTTGAGATTGTCTGGCTCATGTCAAAAGACAACAAGCGGATAAGTTAGACTTTAGGTCCTTTAAAGCTCGATTTATAGGATATCCTAAAGAGTCATTAGGATATTATTTCTATATTTCAAAAGATCACAATGTGATTGTGAGTCGACATGCCATCTTTCTTGAAAAGTAGTTTATTCAAGATAGCAGCATTGGGAGCAGATCAAGCTCGAGGAGAAAGTCTCACAAGAGCAACGAGCTAAGGACCAAATGGAACCAAATTAGGTTAAGTCAATACAATCACTACCTCCTCCACCTCGTAGATCAAAAAGGATTTTCCATCCCTCTGAGAGGTACTTACGTACTATTTCAAAGGAAGTAGAGAAAATGTTCCTCGTAGGTAATGGAGTTCATGGTGATGATCCCAAAACTTATAATGAGGCGATATCGGATATGGACTCTGAGAAATGGTCAGAGGCAATGAAGTCTAAAATTGACTCGATGCACTCAAACCAAGTCTGGATCTTGATAGATCCATCAGAAGGTATAGTACCTATTGGGTGTAAATGGATCTACAAGAGAAAGATTGGTGCAGATGGAAATGTGGAGACATTCAAAGCTAGATTAGTGGCAAAAGGATATAGTCAACACGAAGGCATTGACTATGAGGATATCTTTTCGTCAGTAGCTATGCTGAAATTGATCCGTACATTGCTTGCTATTGCAGCCTATTTCGATTATTAAATATGATAAATGGATATGAAAATAGCATTCTTAAATGGATACCTTGAAAAAGATATCTATATGGAACAGTTGTTAGGTTTCACATCCAGTGATGCTGATCATAAAGTAAGCAAGCTGCAAAGGTCCATATATGGACTTAAGCAACCATCTCGAAGCTGGAATACTCATTTCAATGATGTCATCAAATTATTTAGTTTCATCAAGAATGAGGAGGTACCATGTATCTTCAAAAAGATCAGTGGGAGCACTGTTGTCATTCTCGTATTATGGGTGCATGATATCTTCCTTATTAGGTATGATATTTTTATGTTAACGATAGTTAAAATATGGTTATCCAAAGAAATCTCCATGAAAGACCTAGGAGAAACATCCTTTATTCTAGGAATTAAGGTTTATAGAGATAGATCAAATAGGATGCTAGGACTTTCACAGAAGATGTACATAAAGGAAGTGCTAAATAGGTTTAGCATGAAAAACTCTAAGAGCAGTTTGGTACCCTTCAGACATGGCATTCATCTTTCCAAGAAGATGTGCCCTAGATCATCTGAAGAAATAGAACGCATGAGCAAGATCCCTTATGCTTCAGCAATAGGGAGCCTCATGTATGCCATGCTATGTATACAGCCTGATATAGCCCATGCTGTGAGTGTCATGAGCAGATATCAGTCAAATCTAGGTGAAGAATATTGGACTTCTGTAAAATATATCCTTAAGTACTTAAGAAGAACTAAGGATATGTTGTTGATTTTTGGTAATGGAGAACTTCAAGTCTCGGGGTATACAGACTTGGATTTTATGTCTGATGTAGATGATCGAAAGTTGACATCTAGGAGTCTATTTGTGTGCAATGGTGAAGCTGTCAATTAGAAAAGTTCCAAGTAGACAGTGATAGCAGATTCAACCATGAAAGTAGAATACATCACTACATCAGAAGCTATGAAGGAGGCATTCTGGTATAAGAAGTTTGCCGCAGAGATTGAAGTGATGCCATCAGATGCCATTCCTCTATACTGCGACAACAATGGCGCCATAGGCCTTGCTAAGGAGTTGAGGTCTCACAAAAAATCTAAGCACACTGAGTGGCGATACCACCTCATTCACGATTAACTCGAGAAGGGTTACGTCGAGGTTAAGAGAGTCAACTCCGTAGATAATATGGCAGACCCACTTACAAAGCCATTGGGCCAGTAGAAGATCGAAGCCCATCTTGAGAAGATGGAACTTAGATTTGTAGCCAATTGGCTTTAGGTCAAGTGAGAGTTTGTTAGATATGTGTGTCCTAAAAGCCAGAATTGGCTGACACTTGTTATACACTTCTAAGGACAAAATTATAATTTTTACTATAAATAATAAAATGGATTATTTTCTATCACAATGTGTATTTAGTATCTATGATACATCCCTTGAGTTAATGATAATGATAATTCTTATTTTCAAGAGTTAAAAATTTAAGACATGAATTTTCATTATTAACTCATAAAATGCTCCAGACCGTAGGTTCATCATGAGTATGGTGATTGATCCAGAAGGTTGGTGTACAATTGCTTCTTTATAAGTAGATGAGTCTTGACTCTACGGTGTAGAGACACCAGAGTGAGAGTATAGGTAATGGTTAGAGAATGAGGGCACTGAGCATGACCACCTCGAGCAGTCATAAGGAAGTCTACCTTCTCATCGATGACTGGCTCGAAGCTGTAGTGGTGTGTCTAGTTCTTTGACCTGAGGTGCATTGATAGTTCACCTTGAAGGTGTTATAGTTTGACTACACCATGACTTGATCTCCTAGCCATTCGGAACCTTGAGGTGTATGTTGGCTATAGCATGTTCATTATAGAAATTAGATCGCACCAAGAGGAAATCAATCTACCTCGGTAGATGAGAAGCAACTCTATGATGATCATGAGAATCAAGTCCATAAGCCTATGGCCATGGTAGTATGAAATAATAGAAAGAGTTTCTATTGTGGTTTTCACATCGGACTTGAATCAAATGTTTAAATCATATGACAGAAATTAGGGTTTGATGAGTTCACCTTAACCCTGATCTGATCGGGGCTCCAAATAGAATAACTTAATCATACATGTAACTGCACCAAGAGGTTCATTTTTAGTTCTGATGGGTTGCCAACATATACTACTAGGTGTCACTGGTGGATTTTGGGAGCAATTAGAATGATTTGGATGATCGATCATTCTAGTTGTCTGAATCAAAAAAATTTTGATCCATCGGAAGGTGTTTCGATGATGTCGAGGATAAAGATCATGACATATCTTATTATCATATGGAACTAAATCTAACTGGATCACACAAATAAGGGTTTGGATCTGGATATCATCAATTAGATTAATCTAGTTCAGTTGATTTGAATAAGATTCAATTAGGTTCAAGAAAATCATGCTAGCACATGATTCAGCCTAATGTTCTCCTTCAATTATCATTTTAAATTATCTCGAATAAGTCAAATGTGTTTGTGCTCACTCAGGTACCTTTACTTGGTCTGGTTGAAACTTGTCCAAGTCAGAAAAGGATTCTCTTAAATTATGAGATAAATTTGAGATAACACATGCCATTTTTCGTCAACTGCTAATTCTTGTCTTTTGACTTTGGTCAAACGTTGACCTTTGATCCTTAGACATCTGTTCATGTGTTATGCATCTATAGGAGAGCAGATGGAGGTTTGTCCCCCTACTAAAAAGAGGAAAGGAGGGGGTGCAAGCCTAGGGAGGTATGCATCCAAGGATAATGATGCCTGGAGTCCCATACAGATGGGACTCCAGGTTGCTTCATGGAATAAACTTAGGTGGCGCCTAAGACTCTACTTTGACTAGTCTTGGCACCACCTAAGGATGTTGGAGAGGGGCTCTCATCTAATTTGATTAGGTAATGCCATCCCATCAATCAGATTTAGATCTGATTGCATGAAGAGACGTGATTGGCCGGGATGATGTGGCACTGCATGGTGCAGCAGGGTCTATATAATCCCTATCTATGCCTAGGTTTAGAGAGGTTCTCTCCTTGCCCACACCACATAGCCATCTCTATCTCTCCTCCACACCTACCTCTAATCCTCTCTCTCCTCTCCATGCCCAAGGGGCTTTGGGCTTTAGTTTGGTGTGATCTAGGCAAGAGAAAGGCGACAAGAAAGAAAGAAGGCAGCATTGCTGCAAGAGACGACATCGGATCTTCAAAAGTTATTTTGAAGACTTTCAAGATCAGATCTAGATCTGATCTTTAGAGGAAAGATTAAGAAGGAGGAGATATCCAAATTCTATCTGAATGGATACCAGTAGAGGCCAGACGATTGCATGGCTATATCCAGAACCTCAGGCAATTAGTAGGATCATCACAGGGTAATAAGATTACCCAAGAATAAGGTATAAATTAAATCTAATTTAATTTAATTTATTTTATTTTATTAGATCCATCAAATCAGATCTAAAAAGTATCAAATTTGATTTAGATCTAAGAGAAAAGGTTTTAAAATATTCTTCTTGGTCAAATCAGATTTGAACGAATCTGACCCAGAAAATAGGTTTTTTCCTTCAACCGGTATCAGTGCCAGGTTTCTATAAATAATTTAGATCTAATTTTAATTTAATTTTAATCTAATAATTAGGTGATTTCATATGTCATATGAGATGTTATTAGATCTAGAATCAAAAAAATTAAAAATTAAATAATTTAGATCTAAGTTCTACAAGATGCTTGACTAGTTGTAGAATAGAATAGTTCTATGTATAGTCTTGCATGATCATAATTTAATTTAACTAAGTTATAATTTTTAGATTAATTGATTTATTATATTTTAATGTTAAAATATTATAATAATATCTAAAAATAGAAAATAAAATTATTTAATTTTTATTCATATGAGATATGATGAATGCATGTATAGACTAGTTGTAGAATAGTTCTACATAATTATCTAGTATAAAATTTATTTTGATAAGATTAATTTAAATTTAATTTTTTAGATGATTATGAGATAATTTAGATTTGAAAAACATGCATGATATGATACATGAGATGTATGCAAAACATATTTATAGTTAGATCAATTTTATATATGAGATATATGATATAGATATAATTAGTTTTATAGTTTTTATATTTTTAATTAAGATATTTTCCTTAGCCATCCAGTAATAAGAACAAAGTAGGATTTAAATACCCTCTCCTATCATTCGATGGGGTGTTCTTATGACGTGGAGGGTGAAGGGAAATCCTGATTTCCCGGTCCAGGTTCGTCCAGATCTGATTAGATCAAGAGATATATTTTAAAAATTTTCTCTTGATCTCAATCAGATCTTGATAAGTTTCAGATCTGATTATTATTATTTTAATAAATAAAACAAAATAAGATAAATTAAATCAAATTCAATTTACCTGATTTGGGTAATCCTATTACCCTGTAGATGATCCTGATTGCAGCGGAAGGTTCTGGATCTTAGCCACGCAAGCGCCTGGCCTCTACCGGTATCCACTCGGGTTGGATCTGGAGATCCTCTTCTTCTCTATCACACCTCCAAAAATCAGATCTGGATCTGATCTGGAGGATCTTCAAAACTCTTTTGAAGATCTGCAGTCGTCCTTTTGCAGCAGCGCAGCCTTCTTGCTTTTGATCGCCTTTCCTTGATCTGAATCGCACCAACCAAAGTCCAAAACACCTTTTGGACGTGGAGAGCAAGGGGAGAAGAGACTATGGCATGGAGAAGGAGGGGAGAGGCAGCCTTGGGGCGTGTCTAATAGCATTGGAATTAGGGTTGGGCGCAGGGTCTTATTTATAGACCTCTTGTGATCCAACTCCTCTTCCTCTCAACCAATCACAACCCTTTGTGAAATCAGATCTAAATCTGATTGGTTGGAATAGAGACCCCTGGATTCCTCCTTAGAGGGCGCCTAAGACCAGTCAAACTGGATTCTTAGTAGAACTCTGATTGGAATCCAAAAGGGAGGTGGAGTCCTTGTCCAACAAGGACTCCTAGGCGCCTCCTACTTGGGCTCACGCCACCCTTGGCGTGCGCCCTTCTCCTTGCCAGGTTCTGGCAGGGGGACAGGCCCCCACCAGCTCTCCAATAGGTGCATGACATGTGGTCAAAAGTCAAAGGTCAATGGTCAACGTTTGACCAGTCAAAGGTAGACTTTTGACCAAAGTCAAAGAACAAGAAATGGCAGGTGACCAAAAATGGCAGGTAATGTCTTACAAATAAGACAACCTATTCTGACTTGGACAACCTCCAGTCAGACCATATGAAGGCCTCTGATTGAGCACAAACTCCTTTGGCTCAGTCAGGACAACTTATTTATGATAGTAAAAGAAGAACGTTAGGTTCAATCGAGTGCTAGCACGATTTCCTTGAACCTAATTGAATCTCATTCAGATCAATTGAACTAGATCAGTTCAATTGATGATCACCAGATTCAAACCCTTATTTGTGTGACCCAGTTAGGTTCAGTTCTGTATGGTAATGGGATATGTCATGATCTCTATCATAGACATCATCGAAACTCCTTTCGATGGATCAGAACTCTTCTGATTCGAACAGCTAGAATGATCGATCATCTAAATCATTCTAATTGCTCCCAAAATCCACCAGTGACACCTAGCAGTATATGGTGGCAACCCATCAGAGCTGAATGCGAACCTCTTGGTGCAGCTACCTGTGTGATTAAGTTCTTCTATCTTGAGCCCCGATCAGATTAGGGTTAAGGTGAACTCGTCAAACCCTAGTCTCTGTCATATGATGTAATCATTCGATTCGAGTCCAATGTGAAAATCTAAATAGAAACTCTTTCTATTATTTCACTCTGCCATGGCCATGGGCTTCTGGACTTGATTCTCATGATCATCATAGGGCTGCTCCTCTACCACCGAGGTAGATAGATTCCATCTTGATGCAATCCAGTTCCTACAATGAACATGCTATAGCCAACATACACCTCAGGGTTCCATATGGCTAGGAGACCGAGTAATGGTGTAGTCAAACTATAACACCCTCAAGGTGAACTGCCGATGCATCTCAGGTCAAAGAACCAGACACACTACTGCAGCATCGAGTCAGTCATTGACGAGAAGGTAGACTTCCTAATGACTACTCGAGGTGGTCACGCTCAGTGCCCTCGTTCTCTAACGAGTACCTGTACTCTCGCTCCGGTGTCTCCACACCGTAGACTCAAGACTCATCTACTAAAGAGAAGCGATTCGTACACCAACCTTCCGGATCAATCACCATCCTCGTGATGATCCTATGGTCGGGAGCATGTTTATGAGTTAATAATGATTATTCATGTCTTAAATTTTCAACTCTTGAAAATATGAATTATCATTACCATTAACTCAAAGGATGTATCACAGACACTAAATACACATATGTGATAGAAAATAACCCATTTTATTGATTATAGTCAAAATTATAATTTTGCCCCTAGAAGTGTATTACAAGTGTCAGCCAATTCTGGCTTCTAGGGCACATATATCTAACAATCTCCCACTTGTCCTAAAGCCAATTGGCTACAAGTCTAAGTCCCATCTTCTCAAGGTGGGCTTCGATCTTCTGCTGGCCCAACGGCTTTGTAAGTGGGTCTGCCACATTATCTGCGGAGTTGACTCTCTTGACCTCAACGTAACCTTTCTCAAGGTAATCGCGGATGAGATGGATATCGCCGTTTGCTAGGAACTCTTCCAGCACAAACAGTCTGCCAGATGTCGACTTTCGATCATCTATATCGGACATGAAAGTCCGAGTCTGTGTATCCCTGGAACTTGGAGTTCTCCATTACCAAAGACCAACATCATATCCTTAGTTCTTCTCAAGTACTTAAGGATACATTTCACAGAAGTCCAGTGTTCTTCACCTGGATTTGACTGATATCTGCTTGTGACACTCACAGCATGGGCTATATCAGGTCGTGTACATAGCATGGCATACATGAGGCTCCCTATTGCAGAAGCATAAGGGATCTTGCTCATGCGTTCTATTTCCTCAGGTGTGCTAGGGCACATCTTCTTGGAAAGATGAATACCATGTCTGAAGGGTATTAATCCCCTCTTAGAGTTTTCCATACTAAACCTCTTTAGTACTTCCTCTATGTACATCTTCTGTGAAAGTCCTAGCATCCTATTCGGTCTATCCCTATAGACCTTAATTCCTAGAATAAAGGATGCTTCACCTAGGTCTTTCATGGAGAATTCCTTGGACAACCACATCTTGACTGATGTCAACATGGGAATATCATTCCCAATAAGGAGGATGTCATCCACGTACAATACGAGGAAGACAACAGCGCTCCCACTGACCCTTTTTGAAAACACATGGTTCCTCTTCATTTTTGATGAAACCAAACTTTTTGATCACATCATTGAAATGAGTGTTCCAGCTCCGAGATGCTTGCTTAAGTCCATATATGGACCTTTGCAGCTTGCAAACCTTGTGATCAGTATCACTGGATGTGAAACCTAGCGGCTGTTCCATATAGATATCTTCCTCAAGATATCCATTCAAGAATGCCGTTTTCACGTCCATTTGCCATATTTCATAATCGAAATAGGCTGCAACAGCAAGCAATGTGCGGATGGATTTTAGCATAGCCTACTGGGAAAAGGTATCCTGATAGTCAATGCCTTCGCGTTGACTATAACCTTTTGCCACTAGTCTAGCCTTGAATGTCTCCACATTCCCATCTGCACCAATCTTTCTCTTGAAGATCCATTTACACCCAATAGGTACTATACCTTCTGGTGGATCTACCAAGGTCCAGACTTGGTTTGAGTGCATCGAGTCAATTTCTGACTGCATTGCCTCTAGCCATTTCTCGGAGTCGATATCTGATATCGCCTCGTTGTAGGTTTTGGGATCATCACCATGAGCACCATTACCTACGAGGAACATTTTCCTCTACTTCCTCTGAAATAATACCTAAGTATCTTTCAGGGGGACGGGAAAACTCTTTCCGATCTACGAGGTGGAGGAGGTAGTGTTCTTATTGGCTCAACCTGATTTGGTTCCAATTGGTCCTTAGCTCGTTGTACTTGTGAGACTTTCTCATCAAGCTTAATCTGCTTTCCAATGCCGCTATCTTGAATAAACTATTTTTCAAGAAAGATGGCATGTCGACTCACAATCACATTGTGGTCTTCTGGAATGTAGAAATAGTATCCTAATGACTCTTTAGGATATCCTATGAATCGAGCTCTAAAGGACCTAAACTCTAACTTGTCCGCTTGTTGTCTTTTGACATGAGCCGGACAACCCCAAATTCTGAGATGACTCAGACTTGGTTTCTTACCGTGCCATATCTCATACGGTGTGGTAGGAACGGTTTTAGAGGGAACCCTATTCAGTAGATAAGATTGAAGTTAACAATGAATGTCCCCAAAGAAAATCAGGGAGGTCTGTGAAGCTCATCATGGATCGAACCATATCCAATAGAGTCCGATTTCTCCGTTCTGAAACCCCGTTGAGTTGAGGTGTTCCTGGTGGAGTCCATTGAGAGACTATGCCATTTTCCTTAAGATAGTCTAGGAATTCCCGGCTAAGGTATTCACCTCCTCGATCTGATCGAAGAACCTTAATGGGTTTTTCCAGTTTATTTTTCTACTTCATGTCTGAATTCTTTGAACTTTTCAAAAGCTTCAGACTTGTGTCTCATAAGATACACATACCCATACCTAGACAGATCATCGGTAAAGGTAATGAAGTAGACAAAATTGCCTCTAGCCGGCACATCAAATGGGCCGCACACATCAGTATGTACTAGGGCAAGGAGATCTGTGGCCCTCTCCCCATGTCCAACAAAAGGGAGTTTAGTCATTTTGCCTTGAAGACAAGATTCACAAGTTGGATATGACTCAAAAGTCAATGGACTCAATAGCCCATTTTTCTCCAATTTGTTGATCCTATCTTCTGCTATATGACCTAATCTCAGGTGCCATAGATATCTATCGTTTGGACTATCCCTAGGTCGTTTGGCATTCACGTTTTGCTCGATAGTTAGAACAGGTACATCAATATGTAGCTGATAAAGACCATTAATAAGGAAACCATTTGCAATTTTATTTCTTTCATAAAGAATGTTACAATGGTCCTTAAAGAAGGTGATCACATAACCTTCTTGTGCTAAGCATGAAACAGAAATCAAATTCCTGCTAGCTGCAGGCACATAATAACAGTCTTTCAAAACTAAGTCTAAACCAGATGGTAATCGAAGAGGGTATGTTCCCACGGCTACTGCAGCAACTCTTGCTCCATTACCGATGCGTAGGATCATGTCTCCATCCCTCAGCCTCCTGCTATCCTCAAGACCCTGCATAGAAGTGCACAGATGAGCACTAGAACCAGAGTCAAGCACCCAACTGGATGCAGAAGAAACCGTAAGGTTAGACTCAATAACGAGCATACCTCCAGAAGGACCTTCCTTCTTGTTCTTCAGGGTGGCCAGGTAAGTAGGGCAGTTCCGCTTCCAATGGCCGTCGCTGTTGCAATGGAAACACTTTCCTTTGCCATCGACCTTTCTTCTTCGGTTCTGCCTTCTTCTTCTTTGATCCTTCCACCTTTTGCTTTTTCACAGACTTCTTTTTCTTTCCATAAGACTTTCTTTTGGAAGAAGTCCGTTCCATAGCAAGAACTGAGCCTTTAGAACCTTTCATAGAAAGCTCAGCGGTAACCAGCATATTCATTAACTCGGCCAAGGAATTTTGAAGTTTATGCATGTGGTAATTCATGATGAATTGCCCATATGCATCAGTCAAGGATTGCAGAATAATATCGTTCTGCAGATCCAAGTCCAACTTCACACCGAGCTTCTCAAGCTCTTCCATGTCCTTGATCATTGTCAGACAGTGATCTTGGACTGACTGCCCATCACGCATCTTAGCCTTAAAAAGTCATTTCGTGACTTGATATTTGGCTGCGCGACTCTGTTCACCAAACATCTCCTGCAGGTGAGCCAACATTTGGCGAGCAGTCCCGATATCTTCATGTTGGCGCTGGAGCTCATCAGACATCGAGCCCAACATGTAATATCTGGCCTTATTATCTTCGTCAATCCATTTTTCCAGAGACGCTCTCTGTTCAAGTGGATGGACGGAGCTGGTAAGGTGGGAGGGTCCTGGTCCAAAACATGGTGTTAACTTCTCTGAACCCAAAACAATTTTGTAGTTCCTGAGCCAATCTTTATAATTGGGTCCAGTCAGTCTATGTGTGTCTAGGATACGTGCCAATGGGTTGGACGCAGACATTTTTCTGTAGAGAGTCAAAGATTCTAGTTAGATACTGTAATTTTGACTTGACCAATTTATTTAGGGATTTTATTTTTAAACAAATTAGCTCCCACTATTTTCTCGGATCCCTACACTCCCTCTGTAGAGATGCGAAAATCTCCACGATTAATGATTTCTAGTGGGTGGTGCGGTCTCACCAACTGACTCATCACCTCACCTAACAGTTATTGGTGATGGGTTAGCCAATGAGTGAACAACTCTTGTTCAATGATTCTCTAATCATGGTGCACCCAAACTTGGTCTCTAATTCATGAATCTCACCGTATCCGAAATATTGATCCACTCCTTAGTTAAGTCAGACCCACCATTTGCATAGACTGGGTTCCTAATTGGAGTCTCTCACCGTATCCGGAATATTGAGCCCAACTCATCCTCCAGCCCATAGCATCCAATGCCTAATAGACATGGTTGCGTCTTCCCGGTGCAACTGAGCCACTGTATCCAGCCGAGAACAATCAACCCCGGGAAGGGCCCGCACATCTACAATGGTGGAAGACCTCAGACTTAATCTTTTCTTAGGGAGAATTGATTCAGGTCTCATTAAACTAGACTTGGCTTAGTCATAACAATTATGACTAACCTAGTGGCATGGGTTAGCTCGGATTATTGACCACCTCAGATCAGAACTGTGTCAACAGATATGGCCAGGTAAGTGAGACCGGTGGAAGGAATATGCCATTAACTCGTACAAGAACGCATTCAGGTCGAGTAGCTTCCAATTAAAAACCAGTCGGTCGTCTGTGCCAAACTTACCTTAGACACCAAATTGTTGAGTCAGAACCAATTGGGTTAGCCTACAATCCAGACTCTAACCTCTGAGCCTAATTAGGTCTTGCTTGATCGTGACTCGATCTTGACCCAGACTTAATCCTATTAGGCTGGTCAATTTAAGCATTGTTGATCCCATCTAACCAACTCTTGATTCGGTTTGATCAACCGCTTAGACCTAATTGAGCTACCCAAGCCCGAACCCAGTATTATGAATATGTCTTAGATCTGAAATTCTCAATTTTAGACCTAATTAATATTTCCATAAACTTAATTTCTTAATTAAGTTAGGGTTCATAAACAAAATATGCACAATAAATCCTAGGGTTTCAGGATCTAGGGTTTTGCAGAAAGTAAGTTTTGGGTTTCTGATTAAGGACGAACACGCAGCACCCCTACACGTCATAAGAACACCCCATCGAATGGGAAGAGAGGGCCTTTAAACCCTTCTTCGTTCTTATGACCGGACGGCCAAGAGGAACGCCTTAATCAGGAACATGTAATACTACAAAATAGTTTATAGATCTATATCATATATCTCATATACAAATTAGATCTAATCATGGCATATTTTGCATACATCTCATGTATCAAATCATGCATATTTTCAGATCTAAATTATCTCATAATAATCTAAAAAATTAGATTTAAATTGATCTAATCAAAATAAATTCTAATCTAGACAATTATGTAGAACTATTCTACAACTAGTCTAGACATGCATCAATCATATCTCATATGATATTTAAAATTAAATAATTTTTATTTACTATTTTATCAGATGTTATTATAACACTTATAATATCAAAAAATAGTAAATAAAAGATCTAAAATATGATTTAATCAGATTAAATCAAAAACATGCAAAACTATTCTATAGAACTATTCTATTCTAGAACTAGTCATGCATATCTTCATGTAATCTTAGATCCAAATCATTTAATTTTAATTTTTTCTGATTTCAGATCTGATCACATCTCATGTGACATCTGAAATCACTTTATTTTCTAATTAAAATAAAATTAAAATCAGATCTAAATAATTTAGAACCATGGCTCTGATACCAGTTGAAGGAAAATCCTGATTTTTCGGTCCAGGTTCGTCCAGATCTGATCAGATCAAGAGATATATTTCAAAAATTTTCTCTTGATCTAATCAGATCTTGATATATTTTAGATCTGATTCTTATTATTTTAAAAATAAAATAAAATTAAGATAAATTAAATCAAATTTAATTTACCTGATTTGGGTAATCCTATTACCCTGTAGATGATCCTGATTGCAGCGGAAGGTTCTGGATCTAGCCACGCAAGTGCCTGGCCTCTACCGGTATCCACTCGGGTTGGATCTAGAGATCCTCTTCTTCTCTATCACACCTCCAAAAATTAGATCTGGATCTGATCTGGAGGATCTTCAAAACTCTTTTGAAGATCAGCAGTTCGTCCTTTTGCAGCAGCGCAGCCTTCTTGCTTTTGATCGCCTTTCCTTGATCTGAATCGCACCAACCAAAGTCCAAAACACCTTTTGGACGTGGAGAGCAAGGGGAGAAGAGACTATGGCATGGAGAAGGAGGGGAGAGGCAGCCTTGGGGCGTGATTCTCAATAGCATTGGAATTAGGGTTGGGCGCAGGGTCTTATTTATAGACCTCTTGTGATCCAACTCCTCTTCCTTCCTCAACCAATCACAACCCTTTGTGAAATCAGATCTAAATCTGATTGGTTGGAATAGAGACCCCTGGATTCCTCCTTAGAGGGCGCCTAAGACCAGTCAAACTGGATTCTTAGGTAGAACTCTAATTGGAATCCAAAAAGGGAGGTGGAGTCCTTGTCCAACAAGGACTCCTAGGCGCCTCCTACTTGGGCTCACGCCACCCTGGGTGGCGTGCGCCCTTCTCCTTGCCAGGTTCTGGCAGGGGGACAGGCCCCCACCAGCTCTCCAATAGGTGCATGACATGTGGTCAAAAGTCAAAGGGTCAATGGTCAATGTTTGACCAGTCAAAGGTAGACTTTTGACCAAAGTCAAAGAACAAGAAATGGCAGGTGACCAAAAATGGCAGGTAATGTCTTACAAAATAAGACAACCTTTTCTGACTTGGACAACCTCCAGTCAGACCATATGAAGGCCTCTGATTGAGCACAAACTCCTTTGGCTCAGTCAGGACAACTTATTTATGATAGTAAAAGAAGAACGTTAGGTTCAATCGAGTGCTAGCACGATTTTCCTTGAACCTAATTGAATCTCATTCAGATCAATTGAACTAGATCAGTTCAATTGATGATCACCAGATTCAAACCCTTGTTTGTGTGACCCAGTTAGGTTCAGTTCTGTATGGTAATGGGATATGTCATGATCTCTATCATCGACATCATCGAAACTCCTTTCGATGGATCAGAACTCTTCTGATTCGAACAGCTAGAATGATCGATCATCTAAATCATTCTAATTGCTCCCAAAATCCACCAGTGACACCTAGCAGTATATGGTGGCAACCCATCAGAGCTGAATGCGAACCTCTTGGTGCAGCTACCTGTGTGATTAAGTTCTTCTATCTTGAGCCCCGATCAGATTAGGGTTAAGGTGAACTCGTCAAACCCTAGTCTCTGTCATATGATGTAATCATTCGATTCGAGTCCAATGTGAAAATCTAAATAGAAACTCTTTCTATTATTTCACTCTGCCATGGCCATGGACTTCTGGACTTGATTCTTCATGATCATCATAGGGCTGCTCCTCTACCACCGAGGTAGATAGATTCCATCTTGATGCAATCCAGTTCCTACAATGAACATGCTATAGCCAACATACACCTCAGGGTTCCATATGGCTAGGAGATCGAGTAATGGTGTAGTCAAACTATAACACCCTCAAGGTGAACTGCCGATGCATCTCAGGTCAAAGAACCAGACACACTACTGCAGCATCGAGTCAGTCATTGACGAGAAGGTAGACTTCCTAATGACTACTCGAGGTGGTCACGCTCAGTGCCCTCGTTCTCTAACGAGTACCTGTACTCTCGCTCCGGTGTCTCCACACCGTAGACTCAAGACTCATCTACTAAAGAGAAGCGATTGTACACCAACCTTTCCGGATCAATCACCATCCTCATGATGATCCTATGGTCGGGAGCATGTTTATGAGTTAATAATGATTATTCATGTCTTAAATTTTCAACTCTTGAAAATATGAATTATCATTACCATTAACTCAAAGGATGTATCACAGACACTAAATACACATATGTGATAGAAAATAACCCATTTTATTGATTATAGTCAAAATTATAATTTTGCCCCTAGAAGTGTATTACAAGTGTCAGCCAATTCTGGCTTCTAGGGCACATATATCTAACAATCAACATGTAACTGATAAAGACCATTAATAAAGAAACCACTTGCAATTTTATTTCTTTCATAAAGAATATTATAATGGTCCTTAAGAAAACTAATTATATAGCCTTCTACTATAAGGCAAGAGACAAAAATCAAATTCCTACTTGCTGTAGGTACATAATAACAGTCTTTTAATACTAAGTCTAATCTAGATGGTAGTCAAAGAGGGTATGTTCCCACGACCATGGCAGCAATTCTTGCTCCATTTCCAACATGCAGGATCATCTCACCATCCCTCAGCCTCCTGCTATCCCCCAAGACCCTGTATAGAAGTGCATAAATAAGCACTAGAACCAGAGTCAAGCACCCAACTGGATGCAGAAGAAATCGTAAGGTTAGACTCAATAACGAGCATACCTCCAGAATGACCAACCACCTTCTTATTTTTCAGGGTGTCCAGGTATGTAGGGCAGTTCCGCTTTCAATGGCCGTCATTGTTGCAATGGAAA
>QRFJ01003511.1:0-68179 GCA_006176705.1 Cocos nucifera | reverse complement strand
CAAATGTCTATCAGTGATTCAGGCGCGATCCAATGGCCAAAAAACCAAGTGATGAAGATCCAACGGTCCAGAATACTCCCGATGATGATCAAAACTCCTGAAGTGCGATTTGCAGCCAGATTTCATCCATCAATGTGCGATCGACCATCAGAATTTAATCCGACCGATCTGGGCTGATATTGATCCGATTTGATGATTTTGGATCATTGGATTCCTGTTGAATGGCCAATTTCACCAAGCTTACCAGAGTCGTATCAGAGCTATTTTGATTTAAATTTTATTTAAATTTCTTTATATGATGATTATAAAGCTATTAGTCCCACATTGCCTTTAGAAAAAAAATATCCAGCCCTCCTAGCTCTATAAAAGGACACCCAGGCCTCAGAAATCAACATCTCCGATGAGGTGAAGCTTGGTATAGGGCGAAGCTAGGCTATTGGTTAAAGGCTACTTCGAAGGCAATGGGTGCCAAGAAGAAGAGCCGGGCTTCTACACCATCTTTCTGCAATGCCGATCAGATCAGAGATCAGGCTATTTTATCTTTTTAGATTCCTATATTAAATTCTAAAATTTTAATTAATAAAAATTTATTTTTGCATTTAATTTTCTTGCTTTTTATTGTAATTTAATTTTTGCACTTTAATATTACTTTTATTTTATACAAGTAGATGCTAAGATCTAATTAGTAGATCTTAGTACCAAGTTTAAATTTTTGCATCTTTTAATTTTTATTTTAATCTTCGACTTGACTTTTAACCCAAAACTCTTCTCTTTTCTTTTCTTGTGTAAAATCAAAGATTTCAAATCAAACACTACCTTCCCTTTGGATTCGACCCAACTCACTGCTATCTATGAATGTTTAATTATTAGAAGTTGGATTAAATTGATAAACACAGTGTCTTAATGACAACATTGCTACCTATCAAGATGTACCCCAAAATTTTGCTAACATGCTGGCTAGGCTAAAGGCTACGCTCGAGCGGAGGAGGCCTCCAAGCTGAAGATGAGAAGATCATGGGAGAGCAGCAAGTGGGTGAATCTAGCAAGCCCCAATCGTTAAAAAGTTGAGGAAGCTCAGTCGCACCTCTAGAATCCCACCTGAGCATAGAAGAGCTCAGACTCCTCCATAAGCTCACCGATAGAGAAGCCTGAATCGAAGGGAGCGATGGAACTCCCCTCTGCGATGGTTCCACAACTATACTCCTTGAATGCTCCTAAGATGCAAGTGCTGATGAAATAAAGGAGCAACTATTGAGGCTTGAGAGAATGAAGACTCACTCATCCAAGCGTAACCCCAACAATACTTGCCTCTACCATTATGACCATGGTCAAGATACTGAAGAATGCATCTAGCTCTAAGATGAGATCTAGGAGCTCATCAGACGAGGTTGACTAGACCATTTTTGAGACGTCGACCAAAAAGAAGGAAGGGACTGGCCAAGAACTCTGCCACAGCCTAAACTACTCCAAAAGGATGAGCCACAGGAAGATCGGCCCCCACTTGAATCATCAACATCATTGTTGGGGGATACCGATAGGAGAAGCTAGTGGATCTAAAAATCCAGCAAAGAGCAGAGGATTAAGGAGCCATCACTTTCTATTAGGAATCGAGTAGGGCAATAGCATGCAATTCAAAACTTTTTCAAATATGTACAACAATGGAAAGCAAAAATTAATCAAATATTAATTCTATAGCATGCATTGATCTAATCAATTATCTACTGGAGGATCTAGACTTGCTAATATGTAATTTAAAATTTAAATACAATCGATCAACAAATCATATTTGCTGATCGATATGAGTCAGAACTCGATACCTTGTGCGGGTAGCTGATCTCCACGATCTAAATCTACCAAATATGCTCTGATATCATGCTATTAATTGCACACTTGTTCGACCTCTATGGTTGATCCATACGGAGTTCCTGGTCTTGATCAGCTCCACCGGAGTGCTAGCTCCTTGCCGAGGCCTTCGACGGACTGATTTCACATCCAATCGATCATCTTCTTTCTGATCTTTCAAATACTCTAGAAAATCAAAACTTGCTCTTCGAAGGAATGATGAGGTGGTGTTTTCAAATTTTGTGGTGATCCAATGCTCACGACACTCGATCTCTCTTTAGATATGTATGATGTATCTATTTTTAGTTTCGAGCAAAATGCGAATGCCATAAAAACAAAACGACCTAGGGATAGTCCAAATGATAGATATCTATGGCACCTAAGATTAGGTCATATAGCAGAAGATAGGGTTAACAAATTGAAGAAAATTGGGCTATTGAGTATATTGACTTTCGAGTCATATCCAATTTGTGAATCTTGCCTTCATGGCAAAATGACTAAATTCTCTTTTGTAGGACATGGGGAAAGGGCCATGGATCTTCTTGCCCTAGTACATACAGATGTGTGCGGCCCATTTGATGTGCCAGCTAGAGGCAACTTTGTCTAGTTCATAACCTTTACCGATAATTCATCTAGGTATGGATATGTGTATCTTATGAGACACACGTCTGAAGCTTTTAAAAAGTTCAAAGAATTCAGACATGAAGTAGAAAAGCAAACTGAAAAACCCATTAAGGTTCTTCGATCAGATCGAGAAGGTGAATACCTTAGTCAGAAATTTCTAGACTATCTCAAGGAAAATGGTATAATCTCTCAATGGACTCCACCCAGAATACCTCAACTCAATGGGATCTCAAAACGAAGGGATCGTACCCTATTAGATATGGTCCGATCCATGATGAGTTTCACAGACCTTCCAGATTTTCTTTGGGGATATTGTTTGTTAACTACAATATACTTGCTGAATAGGGTTCCTTCTAAAACCGTTCCTACCACACCGTATGAGATATGGCATTGTAAGAAATCGAGTCTAAGTCATCTAAGAATTTGGGGTTGTCCAACTTATGTCAAAAGACAACAAGCGGACAAGTTAGATTTTAGGTCCTTCATAGCTCGATTTATAAGATATCCTAAAGAGTCATTAGGATATTATTTCTACATTCCAGAAGATCACAATGTGATTGAGAGTCGACATGCCATCTTTCTTGAAAAATAGATTATTCAAGATAGCGGCATTGGAAAGTAGATCAAGCTCGATGAGAAAGTCTCATAAGAGCAATGACCTAAGGACCAAATGAAACCAAATCAGGATAAGCCAATCCAGTCACTACCTCCTCCACCTCGTAGATCAAAAATAGTTTTCCGTCCCCCTGAGAGGTACTTAGGTATGATTTCAGAGGAAGTAGAGGAACTGTTCCTCATAGGTAATGGGGTTTATAGTGATGATTCCAAAACCTATAACGAGACGATATCCAATATCAACTCCAAGAAATGGTTAGAGGCAATAAAGTCAGAAATTGATTCGATGCACTCAAACCAAGTCTAGACCTTGGTAGATCCACCAGAAGGTATAGTACCTATTGGGTGTAAATGGATCTTCAACAGAAATATTGGTGCAGATGGGAATGTGGAGACATTCAAAGCTAGATTAGTGGCAAAAGGTTATAGTCAACGTGAAGGTATTGATTATCAAGATACCTTTTCGTTAGTAGCTATTCTAAAATCCATTCGCACATTGCTTGCAGTTGCAGCCTATTTCGATTATGAAATATGGCAAATGGAGGTGAAAACGGCGTTCTTAAATGGATATCTTAAGGAAGATATCTATATGGAACAACCCTTAGATTTCACATCCAGTGATGATGATCACAAAGTATGCAAGCTGCAAAGGTCCATATATGGACTTAAGCAAGCATCTCGGAGCTGGAACACTCATTTTAATGATGTAATCAAAATATTTAGTTTCATTAAAAATGAGGAGGAGCCATGTGTCTTCAAAAAGGTCAGTGGGAGCACTGTTTTCTTCCTCGTATTATACGTGGATGACATCTTTCTTATTGGAAATGATATTTCCATGTTGACCATCGTTAAAATGTGGTTATCTAAAGAATTCTCCATGAAAAACCTTGGAGAAGCATCCTTTATTCTGAAAATTAAGGTCTATAGAGATAGACCAAATAGGATGCTAGGACTTTCATAGAAAATGTACATAGAGGAAGTGCTAAAGAGGTTTAGCATGGAAAACTCTAAGAGAGGTTTGGTACCCTTCAGAGATGGCATTCATCTTTCCAAGAAGATGTGCCCTAGCACACATGAGGAAATGGAATGCATGAGCAAGATCCCTTATGCTTCAGCAATAGGGAGCCTCATGTATGCCATATTATGTACACGACATGATATCGCCCATGCTGTGAGTATCACAAGTAGATATCAGTCAAATCCAGGTGAAGAGCACCGAACTTCTGTGAAATGTATCCTTAAGTATTTGAGAAGAACTAAGGATATGTTATTGATCTTTGGCAATAGAGAACTCCAAGTTCAGGGATATACAGACTCGAATTTTATGTCCAACATAGATGATCGAAAGTCGACATCTGGGAGTTTATTTTTGTGCAATGGTGGAGCTGTCAGTTGGAAGAGTTCCAAGCAGACAGTAATAGCAGATTCCACCATGGAAGCAGAATATATTGCTACGTCGGAAGTTGCAAAGAAGGCATTCTGGTACAATAAGTTTGCCACAGAGATCGGAGTGATGCCATCAAATGCCATTCCTCTGTACTGCGATAACAATGGCACCATAGCCCTTGCTAAGGAGCCGAGGTCTCACCAAAAATCCAAGCACATCAAGCGATGATATCACCTTATCCGTGATTACCTCGAGAAGGGATATGTCGAGGTCAAGAAAGTTGACTCCGTAGATAATGTGGCAGACCCACTTACAAAGCCATTGGACTAGAAGAAGATCGAAGCACATTTTGAGAAGATGGGACTTAGATTTGTAGCCAATTGGCTTTAGGTCAAGTGGAAGTTTGTTAGATATGTGTGTCCTAGAAGCTAGAATTAGCTGACACTTGTAATACACTTCTACGGGCAAAATTATAATTTTGACTATAAATAATAAAATGGATTATTTTTTATCACATAAGTGTATTTAGTATCTGTGATACATCCCTTGAGTTAATGGTAATGATAATTCATATTTTCAAGAGTTGAAAATTTAAGACATGAATTTTCATTTATTAACTCATAAAATACTCCTGACCATAGATCATCAAAAGGATGATGATTGATCCAGAAGGTTACTGTACAATCGCTTCTTTATAGTAGACGAGTCTTGTGTCTACGGTGTAGAGACATTGAAGTGAGAGTACAGGTATTCGTTAGAGAATGAGGGCATTGAGCATGACCACCTCGAGTAGTGTTAAGGAAGTCTACCTTCTCCTCGATGACTGACTCGATGCTGCAGTCATGTGTCTGGTTCTTCGATCTAAGGTGCATCGGTACCTCACCTTGATGGTGTTATAAATTGACTACACCATGACTCGATCTCCTAGCCATTTGGAACCCTAAAGTGTATGTTGGCTATAGCATGTTCATTGTACGAATTGGATTGCATCAAGATGGAATCTATCTACCTCGGTAGAAGAGAAGCAGCCCTATGATGATCATGAAAATCAAGTCCATAAGCCCATGGCCATAGCAGAGTGTAAAATAATAGAAAGAGTTTCTATTAAGGTTTTCACATCGAACTTGAATCGAATGATTAAATCATATGATAGAAATTAGGATTTGATGAGTTCACCTTAACCCTAATCTGATCAGGGTTCAAGATAGAAGAACTTAATCACACCAGTAGCTACTCCAAGAGGTTCATTTTCAGTTTTGATGGGTTACCACCATATGCTGCTAGGTGTCACTGGTGGATTTTGGGAGCAACTAGAATGATTTAGATGATCGATCATTCTAATTGTCTGAATTAGAAGAGTTCGGATCCATCGAAAGGAGTTTCGATAATGTCGATGATGGAGATCATGACATATCCCATTACCATATAGAACTAAACCTAACCGAATCACACAAATAAGGATTTGGATCTGGATATCATTATTTGGACTAATTTAGTTCAATTAATTTGAATAAGATTCAATTAGGTTCAAGAAAATCGTGCTAGCACACGATTGAGCCTAACGTTCTCTTTTTCTTATCATAAAAGTTGTCTCGACTGAGCCAAATTAGTTTGCACACACTCAGGTACCTTTACCTAGTCTGACTGGAGCTTGTCCAAGTCAAAAAAGGATTGTCTTAATTTATGAGATAAATTTGAGACAACACATGCCATTTTCCATCACCTGCCAATTCTTATACTTTGACTTGGTCAAATATTGACCTTTGACCCTTGGACATCTGCCCATGTGTTATGCACTTATTGGAGAGTAGATAGGGGCTTGTCCCCTCTCTGGAAATTAGAAAGAAGGGGCACATGCCTAGGATGGCGTGCGCCCATGGATAGGGATGCTGGAGTCCCATACGGATGGGACTCCAGGTTGCTTGTTGGATTCAAACTAGGTGACCCTCACCTATAGACTTTGAGCAGTCTTAGGCATCACCTTAGGATGAATCTGTAGGTCTCTCATTTGATTGGATCAAGTGATATCATCCCACCAATCAGATTTAGATCTGATTGCACGAAGCAACGTGATTGATCGGGGTGATGCAGCACTGTATGGCGCAGCAGAGTCCATAAATAGACCATGTCTACACCCACTTTTTAATAAGTTCCTCTTAGCCCATGCCCCAAGGCTATCCCTCTCCCTTCTCCATGCCACCATCTGGCCCTCTCTCTCCTCTCCATGCCCAAGGAAGTTGGGCCTTCAGATTAGTGCGAGACAGGCAAGAAAAGGCTGATGAAAAAAAAATAAGGCAGCAATGATGCAGAGACGATGGGTGATCTTTAGAAGAAGTTTTGAAGATCCTCCAAATCAGATCCAGATCTAATTTTTGGAGAAAAAAAGAGAAGGAGATGATCTCTAGATCCAATCCAAGTGGATACCGATAGAGGCCAGGTGTTTGCATGGCTAGATTCAAAACCTCAGAGCTTCCGCAGGATCATCAACGGATAATTGGATTACCTAGAATCAAGGTAAAATTAATCTAGTTTTAGTTTAATTTAATTTTTTTATTTATCAAATCATAAAATCAAATTTGAAAAGTGTCAGATCTGATTAGGATATAAGAAAAAATTTTTGAAATATGCCTCTCGATCCAATCAGATCTGAACGAACCTGACCTGAGAAATTCAGGATTTTCCTTTAGGCCCTTTGTGCATCAAATCTAAATCTAGTTGATGGGATGACATCATCTGATCTAATCAGATGAGAGACCCTTAAAACCCTCCTATGGTGGCACTAAGATTGGATCAAACAAGACTTCTTGGCGTCACACAGTTTAATCCCCTGAAGTAATGTGGAGTCCCATCTGTATGGGACTCCATCTTTTATCCTCATGGGGCGCACGCCTCCCTAAGCATGCACCCCTTTTCGATCTGCTTTTTAGTAGGAGGACAAGTCTCTAAGTACTCTCCTATGGGTGATGATACATGGGCAGATGTCTAAGTGTCCAGGGTCAACATTTGACCAATGTCTGCAAACAAGAATTAGCAGGTGACTGAAAATGGCAGGTGTTGTTTTAAATTTATCTCATAAATTAAGACAACCCTTTTCTGACCTAGACAAGCTCTAGTCAAATCAAGTAAAGGTTCTTGAGGGAGTCCAAACACATTTGGCTCAGTTGAGACAAGCTTTAATAATTGTTAAAGGAGAACACAAGGCTCAATCGTGTGCTAGCATGATTTTCTTGAACCTAATTGAATCTTATTCAAACCAATTAAACTAGGTTAGTCTAATTGATGACGTGCAGATCCAAACCCTTGCTTATGTGATCCAGTTAGGTTCCATTCCATGTGGTAATGGGATATGTCATGATCTCTATCATTGACATCATCGAAACACCTTTCGATGGATTAGAACTTTTCTGATTCAAACAACTAGTATGATCGATCATCCAAATCATTCTAATTGCTCACAAAATCCATCAGTGACACGTAGCAGCATATGGTGGCAATCCATCAGAACTAAAAGCGAACCTCTCAATGCAGTTACTTGTGTGATTAAGTTCCTCCATCCTGAGCCCTGATCGGATTAGGGTTAAGGTGATCTCGTCAAATGCTAATTTTCGTCATATGAATTAATTATTTGATTCAAGTCCAATATGAAAACTCTAATAGAAACTCTTTCTATTATTTCACTCTACCATGGCCATAGACTTATAGACTCGATTCTCATGATCATCATAGGACTGTTCCTCATCTACCGAGGTAGATAGATCTCCTATTGGTGCAATCCAATTCCTAAAATGAATATGCTATAGCCAACATACACCTTAGGATTTCGAATGGCTACGAGACTGAGTTATGATGTCGTCAAACTATAACACCCTCAAGGTGAACTGTCGATGCACCTTAGATCAAAGAACTAGACACATCATTATAGTTTTGAGCCAGTCATCGACGAGAAGGTAGACTTCCTTATGACTGCTCGAGGTGGTCATGCTCAGTGCCCTCGTTCTCTAATGAATACCTATACTCCGCTCCGATGTTTCTACACCATAGATTTAAGACTCATCTATCTAAAAGAAGTGATCGTACACCAACCTTCTGAATCAATCACCATCCTCATAATGATCCTATGATTGAGAACATTTTATGAGTTAATAATGAAAATTCGTGTCTTAAATTTTCAACTCTCCGAAATA
Source organism: Cocos nucifera (assembly GCA_006176705.1). Taxonomy (NCBI): domain Eukaryota; kingdom Viridiplantae; phylum Streptophyta; class Magnoliopsida; order Arecales; family Arecaceae; genus Cocos; species Cocos nucifera. Next base: position 59,527 of record QRFJ01003511.1, on the reverse strand, counting down.
TGAACTATCATTACCATTAACTCAAGGGATGTATCATAGAGACTTTCAAATACACACTATGATAGAAAATAACTTATTTTATTATTTATAGTTAAAATTATAATTTTATCCTTAGAAGTGTATTACAAGTGTCAGCTAATCTGGCTTCTAGGGCATACATATCTAATAGAGAGATCGAGTGTCGTGAGCATTGGATCACCACAAAATTTGAAACACCACCTCATCATCCTTCGAAGAGCAAGTTTTGATTTTCTAGAGTATTTGAAAGATCAGAAAGAAGATGATCGATTGGATCGATTGAAATCAGTCGTCGAAGGCCTCGGCAAGGAGCTAGCACTCCGGTGGAGCTGATCAAGACCAGGAACTCCGTATGGATCAACCATAGAGGTCGAACAAGTGTGCAATTATAGCATGATATCAGAGCATATTTTGGTAGATTTAGATCGTGGAGATCAGCTACCCGCACAAAGGTATCGAGTTCTGAACTCATATCGATCAGCAAATATGATTTGTTGATCGATTGTATTTAAATTTTAAATTACATATTAGCAAGTCTAGATCCTCAGTAGGATAATTGATTAGATCAATGCATGCTATAGAATTAATATTTGATTAATTTTTGCTTTCATTGTTGTACATATTTGAAAAAGTTTTGAATTGCATGCTATATGCCCTACTCGATTCCTAATAGAAAGTGATGGGCTCCTTAATCCTCTGCCTCTTTGCTGGATTTTTAGATCCACTAGCTTCTCCCTATCGGTATCCCCCAACAATGATGTTGATGATTCCAAGTGGGGGCCGATCTTCCTGTGGCTCATCCCTTTGGAGTAGTTTAGGCTGTGGCAGAGTTCTTGGCCAGTCCTTCCTTCTTTTTGGTCGACGTCTCAAAAAATGGTCTAGTCAACCTCGTCTGATGAGCTCCTAGATCTCATCTTAGAGCTAGATGCATTCTTCAGTATCTTGACCATGGTCATAATGGTAGAGGCAGTACTTGTTGGGGTTACGCTTGGATGAGTGAGTCTTCATTCTCTCCAGCCTCAATAGTTGCTCCTTTATTTTCATCAGCACTTGCATCTTAGGAGCATTCCAAGGAGTATAGTTGTGGAACCATCGCAGAGGGGAGTTCCATCGCTCCCTTCGATCAAGGCTTCTCTATCGGTGAGCTTATGGAGGAGTCTGAGCTCTTCTATGCTCAGGTGGGATTCTAGAGTGCGACTGAGCTTCCCTCAACTTTTTAACGATTGTGGGCTTGCTAGATTCACCCACTTGCTGCTCTCCCATGATCTCTTCATCCTTCAGCTTGGAGGCCTCCTCCGCTCGAGCGTAGCCTTTAGCCTAAGCCAGCATGTTAGCAAAATTTTGGGGGTACATCTTGATAGGTACGCAATGTTGTCATTAAGACACTGTGTTTATCAATTTAATCCAACTTCTAATAATTAAAAATTCATAGATAGCAGTGAGTTGGGTCGAATCCACAGGGAAGGTAGTGTTTTTAGATTTGAAATCTTTGATTTTACAAAAGAAAAAGAAAAGAGAAGAGTTTTGGGATTAAAAGTCAAGTCGAAAGATTAAAAATAAAAATTAAAAGATGCAAAAATTTAAACTTGGTACTAAGATCTACTAATTAGATCTTAGCATCTACTTGTAATAAAATAAAAAGTAATAATTAAAGTGCAAAAATTAAATTACAATAAAAAGCAAGAAATTAAAATGCAAAAATAAAATTTTTATTAATTAAAATTTTAGAATTTAAATACATGGAATCTAAAAAGAATAAAATAGCCTGATCTCTGATCTTGGATCGGCATTGGCAGAAAGATGGTGTAGAAGCCCGGCTCTTCTTCTTGGCACCCATTGCTTCGAAGTAGCCTTTAACCAATAGCCTAGCTTCGCCCTATACCAAAGCTTCACCTTCATCGGAGATGTTGATTTCTGGAGGCCTGGGGTCCTTTTTATAGAGCTAGGAGGGCTGGATATTTTTTTCTAAAGGCAATGTGGGACTAATAGCCTTTATAATCATCAAAATATAAAGAAATTTAAATAAAATTTAAATCAAAATAGCTCTGATACGACTCTGGTAAGCTTGGTGAAATCTGGCCATTCAACAGGAATCCAATGATCCAAAAATCATCAAAATCGGATCAATATCAGCCCAGATCGGGTCGGATTAAATTCTGATGGTCCGATCGCACATTGATGGATGAAATCTGGCTGCAAATCGCACTTCAGGAGTTTTGATCATCATCGGGAGTATTCTGGACCGTTGGATCTTCATCACTTGGTTTTTTGGCCATTGGATCGCGCCTGATCACTGATAGAATTTGAATCAGACCCAAAAAATCACCACCGCTGTTTGATCTTGACCGCAATCAACTGCAGCCATCCGATCGCGCATTTACTATTCCCATGGATCGCGTGGATTGGCTGCACCACACATCGTAGCCAATCAGCGCTCTTGTCGCTAGGTGAAAAGACCAAAATATCCTGTGAGCCGCGATAAATTTTGGTGGACCTTTTAAGGATCAAGGTCTGCCATGTGGCAATCTCTGATTCGTCGGTTTCTACTGAGCTGACGATCCATGCCTGGATCGTGGACCGACTAATGGCTTAAATGGTTGAGTCAGCTTTGATGGCTTGGCTTGGCTTGGTGGCTCGGCTTACGGAGCCGACTGAGCCATTTTTTTTTATTTAATTTTTATTTATTTTATATCTTTAAAAATTCATATCTTTTCCATTTTCCTCTGTTTTACTTAAAACCTATTTCATTATGATAAAAAAAATGAGCTCTTTCTATTGATAATAAAATTTTATTTTTAAATTTTTATTATTTTTTAATTAATTTTTTAATTAATAAAAATATGAAGTTTTCAAAAATTATATATAAATTGATTAATAATTCTTAAAAATTAATATAAATTAATTAATAAATTAATATTTTTATTAATGAATTTATGTTGCTTATCACATCTTCTCCAAGGAGAAGAGAAGATCAATTTTCTAGAGGATGCACTAAAGGGTGGCCATAGCAATACATTGGTCCAAGTTTCGAACCTCCAGGGTACCAGCATTCAAGCGGCTAATATAAGCTCGGATGGACTCCCCTTCTTTTCACTTAATATTGATGAGAAAGTTTGAACCTCATCTCTGATTGTAGCTGTTGATAAAATGAGCCACAAACTGGTGGCTCAGCTGGTCAAAAAAATAAGATGGTATCCAATTTGAGGTTCGAGTATTAGTTTCTTGCTACTCCCTTGTAGAGGGGAAAGCTTGGCACAGAATAATGTCAGGCATGCCATGGAGCAGCATCATAGTTCTAAAAGCTTCGAAGTGATCAATTGGATTGGTGGTCCCATCATAACTTTCAAACTAGAAAAGTTTGAAGTTCGACGGCATGGGCTACTACTTGATGCAAGCGGAGAAAGGAGAGTCGGTGGTGGAGTTCATCAATCCACCAGTTCATTTCTTGAAGCTTCTAATCAACAATATCGTCTTGATCATGGATCTCAAAGTGCGGCTGGCTGGAGATGTGTAATGATTTCCCAAGGGTGGAATCATGATCTGAATAGAGGCCTCCATTCTCTATTTCCCCTTCCTAGGAGTCACCGACCGACTCGCCCAGGTGGGTCTTTGTGGCACCAGATCTCGGCATTTTGACAAGGATCTTTCTAGTTGAGCTAGTGCTTGGGGTTGCTACATGGCTTATAGTACCTCAGTAAGGTTCTTAACCCGTTGCATCAACAGGTTGAATTGCTTCAAATCCACCAATTAAAATCTCACAAGTGATTGTTTCTCTTTGGACTTATTATCAACCCAGATTGGTTTTAACCTTGGCTCACCAATCAAACTACTACAAATGTCCAACTCAAGGCTTGGACCAACCCAAGTTTCTCATCTCAAGAAAGTTGAAATAAAATATAAAAATACAAAGATTATGTTTAGAAAAATAAAAACTCTTTAAAGAATCGGAAGAAGTCCAAATGATGATAGTTGAATGCTTGACTTCTTTTTGAATGCTTGAGTGATGGTGAGGCTCTTTGATTCTTGACTTGAACACTTCCTCACTTCACTTCACTCTTGCTCTTACTAGTTTGAGAATGATTTATAGTAGAAGGACAAAGGATAACTCTTAAAATAACTCATTCTCTTCTCTTTTCAGCTCATTTCTTTATCTTTCTCAATGAATACTTAATAAACTCTTCAAAAGCTCCTCTCCAGTGCTCCAAAGGTTTTCTCATATATCCTTAAGATTTTTCACCATTTTTATTCAATTAGAAAGTCTTCAGAAAGTGATATTGCCATTAAAAATAAGAAAATAGCTATTGGGAGTCATTGTGGGCTAAAAGTTAAAGTTCTGAAAAACTAGCCATTACAGTCAGTAGGTCGCTCAGTTTTTTATTAGATCAGCTCAATTTTTCACTAGATTGGCTTAGTTTCTAACTAGGTTGGTTCAGTATCACTAGACTTTAAAAATTAGCTTTCTATCTTTCTATTTATCGATACTAAGCTGACTAAATTTTTCACTAAGCTAGGTCATAGTAACTGAGCCAGCTCAGTTTTTTGCTGGGTCAACTCAGTCCTCAACCATCAAAAATTTTCAATATTTTTCTGCATGAGCAATTTTTTATCTTTAACTTTTGAGGGCTTCTTCCATCTTGATTTTTATGATCTTTTCCCATAATTAGGGCTTCCAAAAACATCTTATTTGAGTTTTATTTGAGCATTTGAAATGATCATTTTCTTTGACTTTTCTTCTTTTAAGGTAATTTCTTCTATGGATAATTTCTTCATTTTAAGCACTTGAAAAGTCCTATATACATTCTTGAAATACATGATTAGTATCATTTATACTTAATATTTTGGAATCATCAAAATCAATCTTAGGATTAACAATCTCCTCCTTTTTGATGACGACAAAATCTGAATATATGCGCAACAAAAATAAATAATATATTTTAATATATTTTCTTAAAATATATCATGAAATATTATGAAGTAAAGATTATGAAGGAGAAATTCTGATTTTCTAGATCAGGTTCATTCAGATCTGATTGGATCAAGAGAGATATTTCAAAAAAAATTTTCATGTATCTAGATCAGATTTGAGATATTTTAGATCTAATTTTATAGATCTAATGAATAAAAATAAAATAAAATATAATTTAATTTAATTATATCTTGATGTTGGGTAATCAGATTATCCGTTGATGATCTTGCTGATTGCCTGAGGTTCTGGATCTAGCCATGCAAGCATCTAGCCTCTACCAGTATTCACTCGAGTTGGATCTGGAGATCTTTTCCTTCTTTATTACTTCTCCAAAAATTAGATCTAGATCTAATTTGGAGAATCTTCAAAACTCCTTTTGAAGATCTGTTGTCGTCTCTGCAGCACTGCTGCCTTCTTCCTCTCTCGTCAGCTTTTTCTTACCTAGATCACACCAAACTGGAGCCCAACTTTCCTTGGGCATGGAGAGAAGAAAGAGAATCAGAAGATAGTATGGAGGGAGAGGGGTAGCCTTGGGGCATGGGCTAAGAGAGAACACTATCAAAGTTGGGTGCAGATAGGGTTTATATAGACCCTGCTGCGCCATGCTGTGCCACATCATCCCGACCAATCATGTTGTATTGTGCAATCAGATCTAAATTTGATTGATGGAATGACATCACCTGATTCAATCAGATGAGAGCCCCATTAATTCATCCTTAGATGGTTCCTAAGACTGGTTAAAGTCTATAGCTAGGGGTCACCTAAGTAGAATCCAAGAAGCAATCTGGAGTCCCATCCATACGAGACTCCAGGTATCCCTATCCATGGGCGCATGCCTCCCTAGGTGTGCGCCCCCTCCTTTTCAAAATCTTGCAAGGGGACAAGCCCCTATCTACTCTCCAATAGGTGCATGACACATGGGCAGATGTCTAAGGATCAAAGGTCAATGTTTGACCAAAGTCAAAAGACAAGAATTAGTAGGTGATGGAAAATGGCAGGTGTTGTCTCAAATTTATCTCATAAATTAAGACAATCCTTTTCTAACCTGGACAAGCTTTATTCAGATCAAGTAAAGGTACCTGAGTGAGCACAAACTCATTTGGCTCAGTCGAGATAATTTTTAACGATAGTAGAAGGAGAACATTAGGCTCAATCGTGTGGTAGCATGATTTTCTTGAACCTAATTGAATCTAATTCAAATCAATTGAACTGGATTAATCCAATTGATGATATCCAGATCCAAACTCTTGTTTGTGTGACCCAGTTAGGTTCAATCCTGTATGATAATGGGATATGTCGTGATCTCTATAATCGACATCATCGAAACCCCTTTCGATGGATCAGAACTCTTCTGATTCAGACAACTAGAATGATTGATCATCTAAATCATTCTACTTGCTCCTAAAATCCACCAGTGACATCTAGTAGTATATGGTGGCAACCCATCAAAACTAAAAATGAACCTCTTGGTGCAGCTACTTATGTGATTAAGTTCTTCTATCTTGAGCCCTGATCAGATTAGGGTTAAGGTGAACTCATCAAACCATAATTTCTATCATATGATTTAATCATTCGATTCAAGTCCGATGTGAAAACCTTAATAGAAACTCTTTCTATTATTTCACTCTGCCATGGCCATGGGCTTATGGACTTGATTCTCATGGTTATCATGGGGCAGCTCCTCATCCATTGAGGTAGATAGATTTCCTCTTGGTGCAATCCAATTCCTACAATGAACATGCTATAGCCAACTTGCACCTCAGGATTCCAAATGGCTAGGAGACTGACATGGTGTAGTCAACTATAACACCCTCAACATGAACTGCCGATGTACCTCAGGTCAAAGAACCAAACACACCACTGCAGCTTCGAGTCAGTCATCGATAAGAAGATAGACTTCCTTATGACTGCTCGATGTGGTCACGCTCAGTGTGCTCATTCTCTAATAAGTATCTGTACTCTCACTTTGGTATCTCTATACCATAGACTCAAGATTCATTTACTATGAAGAAGAGATTGTACACCAATCTTTGGGATCAATCACCATCCTTATGATGATCCTATGGTCAGGAGCATTTTATAAGTTAATAATGAAAATTCTTGTCTTAAATTTTCAACTCTTGAAAATAAGAATTATCATTATCATTAACTCAAGGGATGTATCACAAACACTAAATACACATTTATGATAGAAAATAATTCATTTTATTATTTATAGTCAAAATTATAATTTTGTCTCTAGAAGTGTATTACAAGTGTCAGCCAATTTTGACTTCTAGGCACACATATCTAACAAACTCGCACTTGACCTAAAGCCAATTGGCTATAAATCTAAGTCCCATCTTCTCAAGATGGGCTTCGATCTTCTGCTAGCTCAATGGCTTTGTACGTTGGTCCATCGCATTATCTACGGAGTCGACTCTCTTGACCTCGATGTAACCCTTCTCGAGGTAATCGAAGATGAGGTGGTATCGCCGCTCGATATGCTTGAATTTCTGATGAGACCTCGGCTCCTTAGCAAGGGCTATGGTGCCATTGTTGTCGTAGTATAGAGGAATGACATCTGATGGAATCACTCCAATCTCTGTGGTCAACTTCTTGTACCAGAATGCCTCATTTGCAGCTTCTGATGCAGCAATATATTCTGCTTCCATGGTAGAATCTGCTATCACTATCTGCTTGAAACTTTTTCAACTGACAGCCCCACCATTGCACATAAATAGACTTTCAGATGTCAACTTTCGATCATCTACATCGGATATAAAATCTGAGTCTGTATACCCCTGGACTTGGAGTTCTCCATTATCCAAGACCAACAACATATCCTTAGTTCTTCTTAAGTACTTAAGAATATATTTCACAAAAGTCCAATATTCTTCATCTGGATTCAACTGATATCTGCTTGTGATACTCACAGCATGGGCTATATAAGGTCGTGTACATAACATGGCATACATGAGGCTCCATATTGCTGAAGCATAAGGGATCTTTCTCATTCATTCTATTTTCTTAGGTGTGCTAGGGCACATCTTCTTGGAAAGTTGAATGCCATGTCTGAAGGATACCAAACCCCTCTTAGAGTTTTCCATGCTAAACCTCTTTAGCACTTCCTCTATGTACATCTTCTGTGAAAGTCCTAGCATCCTATTCGGTCTATCTCTATAGATCTTAATTCTCAGAATAAAGGATGCTTCTCCTAGATCTTTCATGGAGAATTCTTTGGATAACCATATTTTAACTATGGTCAATATTGGAACATCATTTCCAAAAGGAGGATGTCATCTACGTACAATACGAGGAAGACAACAGCGCTTCCACTAACCTTTTTGAAGACATATGGCTCCTCTTCATTCTTACTGAAACCAAATAATTTTATCACATCATTAAAATGAGTATTCCAGCTCTGAGATGCTTGCTTAAGTCCATATATGGACCTTTGCAGCTTGCATACCTTGTGATCATCATCATTGGATGTGAAACCTAGCGACTGTTCCACATAGATATCTTCCTCAAGATATCCATTTAAGAATGCCGTTTTCACATCCATTTACCATATTTCATAATCGAAATAGGCTGGAACAACAAGCAATGTGTGAATGGATTTTAGCATAGCTATTGACGAAAAGATATCCTGATAGTCAGTGCCTTCACGTTGACTATAACCTTTTCCCACTAATCTAGCTTTCAATGTCTCCACATTCCCATCTGCACCAATCTTTTTCTTGTAGATCCATTTACACCTAATAGGTACTATACATTCTGGTGGATCTACTAAGGTCCTGACTTGGTTTGAGTGCATCAAGTCAATTTCTGACTTCATTGCCTCTAACCATTTCTCGAAGTCGATATTCGATATCGCCTCATTATAGGTTTTGGGATCATCACCAAGAACCCCATTACCTATGAGGAATATTTTTTCTACTTCCTTTGAAATAGTACCTACCTACCTCTTAGGAGGATGGAAAACTCTTTTCGATCTATGAGGTGGAGGAGGTAGTGTTTGGATTGGCTTAATCTGATTTGGTTCCATTTGGTCCTTAGCTTGTTGCTCTTGTGAGACTTTCTCATCGAGCTTGATCTGCTTTCCAATGCCGCTATCTTGAATAAACTATTTTTTAAGTAAGATGGCATGTTGACTCACAATCACATTGTGATCTTCTTGAATGTAGAAATAATATCCTAATGACTCTTTAGAACATCCTATAAATCAAGCTCTAAAGGACCTAAATTTTAACTTATCCGCTTGTTGTCTTTTGACATGAGCCGGACAACCCCAAATTCTGAGATGACTCAAACTTGATTTTTTACAATGCCATATCTCATACGGTGTGGTAGGAACAATTTTAGAAGGAACCCTGTTGAGTAAGTATATTGTAGTTAACAAACAGTATCCCCAAAGAAAGTCAGAAAGATCTGTGAAGCTCATCATGGATCGAACCATATCTAATAGAGTTCGGTTCCTCCATTCCGAAATCTCATTGAGTTGAGGTGTTCTAGGTAGAGTCCATTGAGAGACTATTCCATTTTTTTTGAGATAGTCTAAGAATTTCTGACTAAGGTATTCACCTCTTCGATCTGATTGAAGAACCTTGATGGGTTTTCCTATTTGCTTTTCTACTTCATGTCTAAATTTCTTGAACTTTTCAAAAGCTTCAGACTTGTGTCTCATAAGATACACATACACATACCTAGATAAATCATCAGTAAAAGTTATGAAGTAGACAAAGTTGCCTCTAGTCAGCACATCAAATGGGCTGCACGCATCAGTTTGTGCTAAGGCAAGAAGATCCGTGGCCCTTTCCCCATGTCCTACAAAAGGGAGCTTAGTCATTTTGCCATGAAGAAAGATTTATAAATTGGATATGACTCGAAAGTCAATGAACTCAATAACCCATTTTTCTCCAATTTATTAACCCTATCTTCTGCTATATGACCTAGTCTTGGTGCCATAGATACCTATCCTTTGGACCATCCCTAGGTCATTTCATGGTATTCACATTTTGCTCAATATTAAAAATAGATATATTAATATGTAACTGATAAAGACTGTTAATAAGAAAACCACTTGCAATTTTATTTCTTTCATAAAGAATGTTACAATGGTCCTTAAGAAAACTAATTACATAGCCTTCTAATGCAAGGCAAGAAACAGAAATCAAATTCCTGCTTGCTGCAGGCACATAATAACAGTCTTTTAACACAAAGTCTAAACCAGATGGTAGTTGAAGAGGGTATGTTTTCATGATCACGGCAGCAACTCTTGCTCTATTTCTGACGTGTAGGATTATCTCACCATCCCTCAACCTCCTGCTATCCTCAAGATCCTGCATGAAACTTCACAAATGAGCACTAGAACTAGAGTCAAGCACCCAGCTAGATGTAGAAGAAATCATAAGGTTAGACTCAATAATAAGCATACCTCCAAAAGGACCTGCCTCCTTCTTATTCTTCAGGGTGGCCAAGTAAGTAGGACAGTTCCGCTTCCAGTGGCCATCATTGTTGCAATGGAAACACTTTCCTTTGTCAGTAGCCTTCTTCTTCAGCTCTACCTTTTTCTTCTTTCCTCCTTCCATCTTCTACTTTTTCACAGACTTCTTCTTCTTCTTTCCAAAAGACTTTCTCTTGGAAGAAGTCCATTCCATAGCAAGCACTGAGCCTTTAGAACCTTTCATAGAAAGCTCAGTGGTAACCAGCATGTTTATAAGTTTGGCCAGGAAATTTTGAAGTTTATGCATATGATAGTTCATGATGAACTGCCTATATGCATCAGTCAAGGATTGCAGAATTATATCATTCTGCAGATCCAAGTCCAACCTCACTCCAAGCTTCTCAAGCTCTTGTAAGTCCCTGATCATCATCAGACAATGATCTTGGACTGATTGCCCATCATGCGTTTTAGCCTTGAATAGTCATTTAGTGACTTGATACTTGGCTGTGCGACTCTGTTCACCAAACATCTCTTGTAGCTGAGCTAACATTTGATGGATAGTCCTGATATCTTCATGTTGGCACTGAAGCTCATCAGACATCGAGCCCAACACGTAATATCTGGCCTTGTTATTTTCGTCCATCCATTTTTCAAGAGATGCTCTCTGTTCAGCGGATGGACAAGCTGGTAAGATGGGAGGATCCTGGTCTAATACATAAGTTAACTTCTCAGAATCCAAAATAATTTTGAAGTTTCAGAGTCAATCCTTGTAATTGGGTTAGGTCAGTCTATGGGTGTCCAGGATTCATGCTAGTGGGTTGGATGCAAACATTTTCCTATAAAGAGTCAAAGTTTCTAGTTAGATATTGTAATTAAGACATAACCAATTTATTTAGCAATTTTATTTTTAAACAAATTAGCTCTCACTATTTTTTTAGATCCCTATACTCCCTTTGTAGAGATGTGAAAATCTTCATGATTAATGATTTCTAGTGGATGGTGCGGTCCCACCAACTGACTCATCACCTCACCTAACAGTTATTGGTGATGGGTTAGCCAATGAGTGAATAACTCTTGTTCAATGATTCTCTAATCATGGTGCACCCAAACTTGGTCTGTAATTCATGAATCTCACCATGCCCAGAATATTGATCCACTCCTTAGTTAAGTCAAACCCACCATTTGCATAGATTGGATTCCTAATTGAGTCTCTTACCATATCCAGAATATTGAGCCCAATCCATCCTCCAGCCCATAGCATCCAATGCCTAATAGATATGGTAGCATCTTCCCGATGCAACTGAACCACTGTAACCAGTTAAGAATAATCAACCTCAAAAAGGGCCCGCACATCTATAATGGTGGAAGACCTTAGACATAAACTTTTCTTAGAAAGATTTGATTTAGATCTCATTAAACTAGACTTGACATAGTCATAACCATGATGACTAACCTAGTGGCATGGGTTAGCTCAGATTATTGACCACCTCAGATCAAAACTAAGCCAACAAACATGGCCAGGTAAGTGAGACCGGAGAAAGGGATATGCCATTAACTTGACAAGAATGCATTCAAGTCGAGTAGCTCTCGATTAAAAACCAATCGATCGTATCTGCCAGACTTACTTTAAACACCAAATTATTGAACCAGAACCAATCGGGTTAGCCTACAATCCAGACTCTAACCACTGATCCTAATTATATCTTAACTTGATCGATCACTCATGCGACTCAATCTTGATCTAGACTTAATCCTATTAGGCTAGTCAATTTAAATACTGTTGATCCCATCTAATCAACTCTTGATTCGGTTTGATCAACCGCTTAGACCTAATTGAGCTACCCAAGCCCGAACCCAATATTATGAATATGTCTTAGATATAAAATTCTCAATTTTAGATCTAATTAATATTTTATAATCTTAATTCTTAATTAAGTTAGGGTTCATAAATAAAACATGTAAATAAAATTCTATGATTTCAGGATCTAGGATTTTGCAGAAAGTAAGTTCTTGATTTTTAATTAAGGACGAACGCACAGTACCCCTACCCCTATACATCATAAGAACACCCCATCGAATGGAAGGAGAGGGCATTTAAATCCTACTTAGTTCTTATGACCGGACGGCAAAGGAAAATGCCTTAATTAGAAATATAAATCTATAAAACTACTTAGATCTACATCATACATCTCATATATAAAATTGATCTAACTAAATATATATTTTGCATACATCTCATGTATCATATCATGTATGTTTTTCAAATCTTAATTATCTAATAATTATCTAAAAAATTAGATTTAAATTGATTATATCAAAATAAATTTTAATCTAGATAATTATGTAGAACTATTCTACAACTAGTCTAAATATGCATTCATCATATCTCATTTGATCTAAAAATTAAATAATTTTATTTTTTATTTTTTAGATATTATTATAATATTTATTATCATTAAAAAATAAAAAATAAATAGATCTAAAATTATAATTTAATCAAAATAAATAATGATTATGCAAGACTATATATAGAACTATTCTATTTTACAACTAGTCATGCAAATTGTAGAACTTAGATCTATATTTTTTAATTTTAATTTTTTTGATTTTAGATCTAATTACATCTCATGTGAGATCTAAAATCATCAAATTATTAGATCAAATAAATTAAAAATCAAATCTAAATAATTTAGAGAACCTGGCTCTGATATTAGTTGAAGGGAAAATCCTAATTTTTTGGATCAGGTTCGTTCAGATCTGATCCGATCAAGAGAGATATTTCAAAAATTTCTCTCATGTATCTAAATTAGATCTAAGATATTTCAGATTTAATTTTATAAATCTAATAAATAAAAATAATAATAAATTAAATTTGATTTAATTATACCTTGATGTTGGGTAATCAGATTACCCTTTGATGATCCTGCTGATTGCTTGAGGTTTTTGATTTAGCCACGCAAGCGTTTGGCCTCTACTGATATCTACTTAGACTGGATCTGAAGATCTTCTCCTTCTTTATCACTTCTCTAAAAATTAGATCTAGATCTGATTTGAAGGATCTTCAAAAATTCTTTGCAAGATCTGCTATCGTCTCTGCAGCACTGCTACCTTCTTCCTTTCTTGTCAGATTTTTCTTGCTTGGATCGCACCAAACTGGAGCCCAACTTCCCTTGAGCATGGAGAGGAGAGAGAGAATCAAAAGATGGCATGGAGGAGAGAGAGGGGCAGCCTTGGGGCATGGTCTAAGAGTGAACTCTGTCAAAGTTGTGTGCAGATATGGTTTATATAGACCCTACAGCGCCATGCAATGCCACATCATCTTGGCCAATCATGCTGCTTCATGTAATCAGATCTAAATCTGATTGATGGGATGATATCACCTGATCCAATCAAAAGAGAGTCCCACTAATTCATCCTTAGATGATGCCTAAGACTAGTCAAAGTCCATAGCTAGAGGTCACCTAAGTAGAATCCAAGAAGCAACCTGGAGTCCCATCCATATGGGACTCCAGGCATCCCTATCCATGGACGCACGCCTCCATAGGCATGCATCCCCTCCTTTCCAAAATCTAGCAAGGGAACAAGCCCCTATCTGCTCTCCAATAGGTGCATGACATATGGGCAGATGTCTAAGGGTCAAAGGTTAATGTTTGACCAAAGTCAAAAGACAATAATTAGTAGGTGACGAAAAATGGCAGGTGTTGTCTTAAATTTATCTCATAAATTAAGACAATCCTTTTCTGACCTGGACAAGCTCCAATCAGACTAAGTAAAGGTACCTGAGTGAGCACAAACTTATTTGGCTTAGTCGAGATAACTTTTAATGATAGTAGAAGGAGAACGTTAGGCCCAATCATGTGCTAGCATGATTTTCTTGAACCTAATTGAATCTCATTCAAATCAATTAAACTGGGTTAATCCAATTGATGGTGTCCAGATCTAAACCCTTATTTGTGTGACCCAATTAGGTTTAGTTCTATATGATAATGAGATATGTCACAATCTCTATCATCGACATCATCGAAACTTCTTTCGATTGATCAGAACTCTTCTGATTCAGACAACTAGAATGATTGATCATCTAAATCATTCTAACTGCTCCAAAAATCCATTAGTGACACCTAGCAGTATATGGTGGCAATCCATCAAAACTGAAAATGAACCTCTTGGCATAGCTACTTGTATGATTAAGTTCTTCTACCTTAAGCCCTGATTAGATTAGGGTTTAGGTGAACTCGTCAAACCCTAATTTCTATCATATGATTTAATCATTCAATTCAAGTCCGATGTGAAAACCTTAATAGAAACTCTTTCTATTATTTCAGTCTGCCATGGCCATGGGCTTATGGACTTGATTCTCATGATTATCATGGAGCTACTTCTCATCCACTGAGGTAGATAGATTCCCTCTTGGTGCAATTCAATTCCTATAATTAACATGCTATAGCCAACATGCACCTCAGGATTCCAAACGGCTAGGAGACCAAGTCATGGTGTAGTCAAACTATAACACCCTCAAGGTGAACTGCCAATGCACCTTAGGTCAAAGAACCAGACACACCACTGCAGCTTCAAGTCAGTCATCGATGAGAAGGTAGACTTTCTTATGACTGCTCGAGGTGGTCATGCTCAGTGCCCTCATTCTCCAATGAGTACCTATACTCTTGCTCTGGTGTCTCTACACCATAGACTTAAGACTCATCTATTATGAAGAAGCGATTGTACACCAATCTTTCGGATCAATCACCATTCCTATGATGATCCTATGGTCAGGTGCATTTTATGAGTTAATAATGAAAATTCTTATCTTAAATTTTCAACTCTTGAAAATAGAAATATTCATTACCATTAACTCAAGGGATGTATCACAGATACTAAATATATATTTATGATAGAAAATAATTTATTTTGTTATTTATAGTTAAAATTATAATTTTGCTCCTAGAAGTGTATTACAAGTGTCAGCCAATTCTGGCTTCTAGGGCACACATATCTACCAGATTAAACATATGAATGAGTACTTTATGAATATTCTTAATTAATCTTTTGGTTCATTGTACATAATTCATTTATTGCACATATTTTATATAGTCATATTAAATTTATGTGTCAATTAAAATCAATGAGTATTAGGATTTCAAGCATCAAATTCATTAAGTTTCTTAAGCATTGATTCTTCAAGTATATACTCAACATTCCTCTCCTCCTTTTTGATAGCATCAAAAAGCTCATGGGAAGGATAAAGAAAAATCATCAAAATTAATAATATGAATCTACCAAAGTAACAGATATATCAAAATAAGAGATGTACCAAGTTTAAAAAATCAATTTAACTAAATCATCTTTCTTTTAAAAATTTATCATTTTACTCAAAATAAGTTTAAAATATTTATTTTAATTTTAAAAATTAGATTAAATTTAAACATAAAAAGCTCTCCTCTTTTTTGAATGAATATGATTTTTAATTAGATTTTCAAATATACACTTTTAAGCTTTAAAAAGAATAGATCTTTTCAAAATATTTGATCATGAAATCAAGCATAATATGTACTTTAATATTCAATCTTTTATTTTCTTAAAGAATTTTAGTTAATTAAGTTCAAAAAAGATATGTATTGAAAATATATCGAGCAAATCAATGGTTATAATATGTAGTATCAAGACAAATAAGAATCACCTATTTAAACTCATTTCTTAAGTATAAGATTCTTGATACAAGTAACTTTACAAGAAATTCTCAATGCACATCAAAATTTTAGTATTATATTTAGATTTTCAAATGAGTTTCTAAAATTGAAAGTATGTATCAAAATGATAAATTAGATTATCAAACTCAAATTAAATCAAATTAGTTTGGAGTGAGAATTTGTTTCGAATTTACTTTAATTCTAATTAGTCATCAAAAATAATTTGGCAATCAAATCAATTGAATTAAATTAAGAGATCATGATCATATGAAAGCTCAAATTAAAAGGGACACAACGCAATTGTTTGAGAATTTAATATAAAAAATGATACCTTGATACTAATTAATTGTTAAAGAGAATGATGATATGATCAAAACATAGGAATTATAAATAATTACTTGAAACAAATCAATCAAAATAAGTGAAGAACAAATGATCATCAATAATTTCTATTTTTGTTAAGTTCCAAAATAGTTTCAATAATGTTTTCTTCCCTGTTTTTCATAATTAATGCCATAAATTACTTTTCAACTTATCCTCCCCTTTTTCTTTTAAAATAAACATTTTTATTATAAGTTTAATTGATACCAAATTTAACCTTTAAATTTAGATAATTTGACTATTAAATTTAGAAAATTCATTTTTACAAGGGTATCAAATTTGAACTATATAGGACATCTAATTTCAAAATAAGCATATTTGGTACCAAATTTATGTTAATATCATGCTCCTCCTTTCTAAGTAGATTAAATTCAGATATTTCTAAATATATTAAGGGATAAAGCTTTTCAAAGATATTATAATATATTTAATACCAAATTAAGAATATCTGATGATAAATTCATATTAATACAACTTTAGGTTTTCAAAGTACGGAGTTTTTCAAGTGGAATATGTCAAAAATTTTTAGATTCTAATTCTAATATTTGTTCTTTCCTTTTTCTTAAGATATTTCAAAATGATATATACATTCAATCTCATCAATTAACTTTTACAACATATACATTTAGAATTTATCAATTTGCTTATGCTCCCTCTAAATATGATAATTATGTACAATTTAACTCAAATTTTATATTGCTCCCCCTTACTATGTGTCAACAATTTTAAATTAGCTATTTTGAGTTATAATCTGTTCCAAATTAGTAATTTTAATTGAATTCAATTATTACTTATTTTAATATTTATTTCTATTTATACTCATTAATTTTAGTTTATACTCAATCTTCTCCTCCTTTTTGTCATTATCAAAAATTAAGTGTTCAATATAGTAAAAAATATGAGCAATGCAAAACTTCATTCAACAAGGAAGGATATAAACTTCAATCATTCACAAGAAAAAATTAAGATAATGCAAAACAAAATCAAACTTCATTCATTCATTCATAGATACAAAGATTCGATTTTTGAAGTTTGAATAGTACATAACATAAACATTAATAGCCAAAATGCTTTAGATGTTACTACAAGTATTCTATATGCATCTTAATCTAAACTAGGCTCTAGAGGGTCGGAGGAAGCTGGATCTATGGGTGCAAAAGTATGCTGTTCAATGAACACCTTCCTCAAAGCATTTTCCATCAGTGAAGGAAGACCACATAAAATTTTGTCATAAACTCTGTCTGATATGCGATGCACAATTTCCTCAATCTAATCTTCATCAAGTCAAATAGTGGACGAAGATGGAGCAGGCGTGGGTTGTTGTGGAATGAGTGCTAGTACATTTCTTTCTTCTCCTTCCTCATCTAACTTCACCTAGTTGCCATTTACCTTTTTGAATTTCATTCTATGCATTGACTTCAGATTATAAGTATCATAATGTTGAAGTTTCTTACTAGGTTCTTCCTCCAGGCTAACTCCAAAATCTTGAAATACTAATGTTAGAAACATCCCATATGGTAGAGCAAGCTTTCGCCTTTGAGATGCTTCTTGCATCACCTTCAGAATTAGGCCTGAAAGATTAAACTTTTCCCTCATCAAGATGTGATACATAACTACTATATCATTTTTATTTAGAAAATCAAATCTTCCTACTCTGGGGATGAGAATTCTTGCTGAAATGTGATGTAAAAGTTTATGCTCCACTACAAACCAACTGCAAACGTCCAACTCAAGGCTTGGATCAATCCAAGTTTTTCATCCCATGAAACTTGAAACAAAATATAAAAATACAAAGATTAAGTATAAAAAAATAAAAACTCTTTGAAGAATTGAAAGAAGTCCAAATGATGATAGTTGAATGCTTGACTTCTTCTTGAATGCTTGAGTGATGGTGAGGCTCTTTGATTCTTGACTTGAACACTTCCTCACTTTACTTCACTCTTGCTCTCACTTGTTTGAAGATGATTTATAGTGGAAGGACAAAGGATAACTCTAGAAATAACTTCTCTTCTCTTTTTAGCTCACTCCTTTGGCTTTCTCAATAAATACTCAATAAACTCTTCAAAAGCTCCTCTTCAATGCTCTAAAGGTTTTCTTATAGATCCTTGAGGTTTTCCATCATTTTAATTCATTTAGAAAGTCTTCAGAAAGTGATTTAGTCATTAGAAATAAGAAAATCACCATTGAGAGTCATTATGGGCAAAAAGTTGAAGTTCTAAAAAACTAGTCGTTATAGTTATTAGGTTGGCTCAGTTTTCAACTAGATTGGCTCAGTATCAATAGACTTTAAAAATTAGCTTTTTATCTTTCTATTTACTAAAATGGGGCTGACTAAGTTTTTCACTAAGTCTACTAAGTCATAATAGCTGAGGCAGCATAGTTTTTTATTGGATCAGCTCAGTCCTCTGCCTTCAAAAATTTTGTATATTTTTCTTCATGAGTGGCCTTTTGTCTTCAACTTTTGGGGGCTTCTTCCATCTTGATTTTTATAGTCTTTTTCCACCATTAGGGCTTCTAAAAACTTCTTGTTTGAGTTTTATTTGAGCATTTAATCATCCTTGTTCTTGACTTTTCTTTTTTTGAGAAAATTTCTTCTATGGATAATTTCTTTATTTTAAGTACTTGAAAAGTGCTATATACATTCTTGAAATATATTATTAGTATTGTTTATACTCAATATTTTGGAATCATCAAAATCAATCTTAGGGTCAATACACAATCAATCAAGCCACACTTAATACTCATCAAAATCAATCAAATGCGCATTTAAATACATATCCAAACAAACATAAATTTAATGAATTAACCATTTCTGAAATTAATCCAAAACAAATCAACCATAAGGATCATAAAGGACTAATTATTTTCTAATCATACAAAATCTTTCTTCACATAAGGGTTTAGTGATAATATCTATAATTTGATTATTAATGGATATAAATTCAAGCATAACATCATTATTTGGTACACGATCTCTAATGAAATGATGTCTAATTTCTATATGCTTTGATCTAGAATATTATATTAGATTTTTAGTTAGATTTATAGCATTGGTATTATCCCATCTAATAGAAATTTTGCTATAAGTAATACCATAATCTTCTAGTTATTGTTTGATCCATAAAAGTTGAGTACAACAACTTCCAACTATAATGTATTTGGCTTCCACCATAAACAATTCTACTGAATTTTATTTCTTGCTAAATCATAGGATCAAATTAACTCCTATAAATTGATAAGTACAACTTATGCTTTTTTCTATCTAATATACATATAGCAAAATCGACATCAGAGTAACCAATGAAATTTGAAGAAGATTGTTTTGAATATCATAAATCAATATTTTGAGTAACAATGAAATATCTAAAAATTCTTTTAAAAGCAATTATATGTGATTCTTTAGGACTAGATTGATAATAAGTATAGATGCAAATGCTAAACATAATATTAGGTCTACTTGCTTTTAAGTAAAATAGTGATCCAATGATACCTCTATAAAACTTAGGATCCACTACTTCACCAACATGTACCTCTATAAAACTTAGGATCCACTACTTCACCAACTACATGTTGATCAAACTTCCAACTTAAGCTCATAGGAGTGTCAATGCCTTTGACATTCTCTATACCAATTTTTTTTAAAATTTTATTTGTATATCTACTTTGATTTATGAAGATCCTCTTATTTAATTATTTAATTTGAAGTACAAAAAAGAAGATCAATTCTTCCATCATACTCATATCAAACTCATCCTATATTAGCTAGCTTTGCAAATTCTTCACATAGAAGCTTATTAGTAGCACCAAATATTATATCATCAATATAAATTTGAAATAAAAAACTATTTGATTTTCTTTTAATAAAAAAAGTTGTATCTATATTTGTTCTTTTAAAATTATTTTAAAGTAAAAATTTACTCAAATGATCATACCATTCTCATGGAGCTTACTTCAAACCATATAAAGCTTTATTCAATTTAAAAATATGATTAAAAAATTCATGATTTTTAAAATCTAGAGGTTGTTCTGCATAAACATTCTCCATAATATATCCATTTAAGAATGCATTTTTTACAACTATTTGAAAAAGTACAAAGTTCATAAAACATGAAAGGCCAAGTGCAATCCAATAGCTTCAAGTCTAGCAACTAGTGTAAAGGTTACATCAAAATCAATTCTTTCTTCTTGATTGTAATCTTGTACAACTAATCTAGTCTTGTTTCTAATTACATTATCTTGTTCATCCAATTTATTTAAAAAAATCTATTTTGTACGACTTACAAGATAGTTTTTGTCTTTCAACTAAATTTTAAACATTATATCTTTTAAATTGATTTAGTTCTTCTTGCATGGCTAATATCCTATTTGTATCCTTTTTGGCTTCATGAACAATTTCAAATTCAACATAAGAAATGAATATAAAATGATTCAATGCTTTCCTAATTGATGCTTCAATCCTAATGTCTTGAGATAGGTCACCTATAATAAGTTCTTTATGGTGACTACGAGTATACCTTCAATCCTTTGCTAAGTCATATGTACCATATTGAGTATACAATGGAAGAACATATATTTTTTCCTTCTCGTCTTCTTATTCTTGCTCCTTGTCTTCTTGGTCTTGAGAAAAAGTGTCTTCTAGTGACAATTCTTTTATCTCCTTTTCAAAAGTACTTGCATCATTATCTACTTCTGCTTCTCTTGATTTGAAAATATTAGTCTCATCAAATACAACATAGATTGACTTTTTTATAACTAGTATTCCCCTATTAAATATTCTATAAGCTTTGCTAGATGATGAGTAGCTAAAAAAAATATCTTCATCTAATTTAGCATCAAATTTATCTAGTTTATTGTTATCATTTATCAAAATAAAATATTGACAACCAAAAACTTTAAAATAAGAAATATAATTGGCTTCTTTTCTTTATCAAGCTTATAGGGATTTTCTAAAAATTGGTCTAATCAATACTAGATTAAGCACATGACATGCAATGTTTATAGCTTCTGCCCAAAAATACTTTAGTAGGTTGCTCTTACAAAGCATGGTTTGTGCCATCTCTTTCAAAGTCTTAGTTTTCTTTTCTACCACCTTATTTTACTGAGGTATTTTAGGTGCTGAATAGTTGTGATCAAATCTATTTTTAGAGTAAAAATTTTTAGAAGCTTGATTTTCAAATTCTATACCATGATCCTTTTAATTTTCAAAATATTGCATTCCTTTTCCCTAATGATTTTCTTAAAAAGTTTTGCAAACATTTCAAAGGCTTCATCTTTGTATGCAAGGAATAAAGTCCAAATGTATCAAGAAAAATCATCAATGATAATAAAACCAAATCATTTGCCACCAAGACTAGTAGTCTTGATTGGTCCAAACAAATTCCTATACAAAAGTTCTAAAGGGCTCATAGTTGAAATAACATTTTTAGATTTAAATGAAGATCTAGTTTGCTTACTAATTGTTATCCATTGCAAACTTTATTCTTTTCAAAATCAAATTTTTGGTAAAGCTCTAACCAAATCATTTTTGATTAATCTAGCAATGGAGTCCATACTTGCATGACCCAGTTTACTATGCCAAATCCAACTAGTTTCATTGACTTTGGCATTCATAGTAACTAGACATTCTATGTTATCCTTGCGATGATCATCAAGATTCATCAAGTAAATTTTTTTGTCTCTTTCCTATGAACTTGATACCATTATCAGTGAACTAGTTACAATGCAATTTGATTATTTAAATTAAAAATTAAATCCTTTATCACACAATTGACTCATACTAAGTAAATTATGCATTAAACTATCAACAAATAATACATTTTCAATAAAGATGGTAGGAGTGATCTTTATATTATTGAGATGATCAATAATTTTGTTTTTACCATTATCTCCAAATATAACTCCTCCTCCATCTGTGGCTTTAAAATGGATGAATTAAGATTTATCTTCCATCATGTGTCTTGAGCATCCATTATTTAAATATCATTTCTCTTTATCGCAAGGGATGCCAAGCATACCTACAAAAATATGGATTAATTCTTTTTAGATACCTAAGCTTTCTTGTGTCCTTTGAGGTTAGTTGGAATGGTTTTTTTTAGAATGCAAATTTATTCCGCATTATTTTTTTTCAAATATAAGTATATTGCAATCAACATATTTGTGTCTAATTTTATTATATTTAAAACATGTGATAGCATATTTTTTCGATGATTGGTTTTATAATTTTTTTTTAAAAATTTTTATTTAGTTAAGATATTAAATCCTTAGCTAGTTTTATCAAAAATAATTTTCTATTTTCTAAAAGTATTTGAAGATTTTGTGAACTAAGAGTAAATTAGTCAATAATAGGCTTTAATTTATTAACTTCTTTTTGAAGATATTCATTCTTTTTAAGAAAATCATTTTGCATTTTCAAAAGATTTTTCTTTTTCTTTTGAAAGTTTTTATTTTCTTCAATTAATAAATGATTTAACTTTTTAAGTTTCTTATTTTTAAGAAATAGCTTTTTAAAATTAATCATCAAATAATTCATAAAAGATATCATGCAGCCCTTCAAAAATAAAATCATTTCAGTTATTAGCATTTACCTCATCCTTATGTGCCATGGGCAAAAGTTTGATTTTTCTTCGTTTGATTATTCTTCTTCTTCTTTAGAGCTAGAGGCTTCATCATTGCTCCCTATCCATCATAGCCTTCTTTCTAAATTTTATCAAGCTCCTTTTGGAAAGTGGACAATTAACCCTAAAATATCTAAAGTCTCTTGCATTCATAACAAAACATCAATTGCTCCTTTTCTTTTTCTTTCTCCTTTTTTTTGCTTTCTTCCCCTCTAGTGTATCCTTTCTTCTTAAGCCAAGTCTTTTCTTTCTCATGAATTTTTTTAATCTTCTAGTAATTATGGCCATTTCATCCTTGTAGTTGGATTCCTTTGACATATCACTTTCTACATTTTCATTCGCCATTGATTTTAAGACAATTATTCTTCTCTTTCTTGCCTCTTCTTCCACATTTGGTTCATGCTCAGCTCAAGAGTCATGAGTGAGCTGATAAGCTTTTTCAAAGTTAACTTCTTCTTCTTATTAGATATGTGTGCCCTAGAAATCAGAATTGGCTAACACTTGTAATACACATCTAAGGATAAAATTATAATTTTGACTATAAATAATAAAGTAGATTATTTTCTATCACAGTGTGTATTTGAAAGTGTTTGTGATACATTCCTTGAGTTAATGGTAATGATAGTTCATATTTTCAAGAGTTAAAAATTTAAGACATGACTTTTTATTATTAACGCATTAAAATGCTTCCGACCATAGGATCATCATGAGGATGGTGATTAATCCGAAAGGTTGGTGTACGATCACTTCTTTAGGATAGATGAGTCTTAAGTCTATGGTGTAGAGACACTGGAGTGAGAGTATAGGTACTCATTAGAGAACAAGAGCATAGAGCGTGACCACCTCGAGCAGTCATCAGAAAGTCTACCTTCTCATCGATGATTGGCTCAAAGCTATAGTAGTGTGTCTTATTTTTTGACCAGAGGTATATCAACAGTTCACCTTGAGGGTGTTATAGTTTGACTATACCATAACCCAAACTCCTAGCCATTCAAAATCCTAAGGTGTATGTTGGCTATAGTATATTGATTGTAGGAATTGGATTACACCAATAAGGGATCTATCTACCTTGGTAGATGAGGAGCAGCCCTATGATGATCATGAAAATCAAGTCCATACGCCCATGACCATAGCATAGTGAAACAATAGAAAGAGTTTCTGTTAAGATTTTCACATTGAACTTGAATTGAATGATTAATTCATATGATGAAAATTAAGATTTGATGAATCACCATAACCCTAATCTGATCGGGGATCAAGATGAAGAAAATTAATCACATAGGTAACTACATCGAGAGGTCCATTTTTAGTTCTGATGGATTGCCACCATATGTTGCTAGGTGTTACTGATGGATTTTGGGAGCAATTAGAATGATTTGGATGATCGATTATACTAATAGTCTGAATTAGAAAAGTTCTGATCCATTGGAAGGTATTTCAATGATATCAATAATAGAGATTATTGGTGCGGAAACTCATTATCGTCGGAGGTCGCCGGAGTCGAGGCCGCTGAGGTCGTCGCCGGGGACCTGCAAAATAAAGTCCCATCTGTCGTAGCTTTTCTGTGGCTACTGGTTGCATTAGGTTGGGTATCGAGCTAGACTTCGACTGGAACGGGATTTATCCCCAACACTAGCCCCCCCACTCCCGAGTTCGAAAATCGAAGGAAGAGAGTGCAGGAAAGGCGACTGCCGAAGTCTTCCTCTGAGCTCTGTGCTGGTCTGGGTCGAAGCTCGGGGGAGATCCCATCTCCAGCTTGAAGTCGATACGGTTGCTTTATCTAGCCAAGGTCGATGCTCCCGTTAGGACGAGGTTCTCCTCCTGTTCCTAATCGAGGCTGATTCGATCACTCGAGGTTGTCAACGATCTTATCTCTAGCCGAGATCGACATGATAGCTTTCTCTAGCCGAGGTCGATGCTCCCATTAGGACGAGGCCTAACGGGCAGTGGGGGCACATGCGGACCATCGTCCAAGCCTCTCCCCCGATCTCATCCTTTGTGGACGAGGCCTTTGACTTTACTCGCATTAGGATGAGGTTCTCCTTCTATTCCTAACGGGCTGTGGGGGCACATGCGAACCATCGTTCGAGCCTCTCCCCCCATCTCGTCCTTTGTGGACGAGGCCTTCAACTTTGCTTGCGTTAGGACGAGGTTCTCCTCCTATTTCTAACGGGCTATGGGGGCACATGCGGACCGTCGTCCGAGCCTCTCCCATCTCATCCTTTGTGGACGAGGCCTTCGACTTTGCTTGCGTTAGGACGAGGTTCTCCTCCTATTCCTAATGGGCTATGGGGGCACATGCGGACCGTCATTCGAGCCTCTCCCCCCATCTCGTCCTTTATGGATGAGGCCTTCGACTTTGCTCGCGTTAGGATGAGGTTCTCCTCCTATTTCTAACGGGCTGTGGGGGCACATGCGGACCGTCGTCCGAGCCTCTCCCCTATCTTGTCCTTTGTGGACGAGGCCTTCGACTTTGCTAGCGTTAGGATGAGGTTCTCCTCCTATTTCTAACGGGCTGTGGGGGCACATGTGGACCGTCGTCCGAGCCTCTTCCCCCATCTCATCCTTTATGAACGTGGCCTTCGACTTTGCTCGCGTTAGGATGAGGTTCTCCTCCTGTTTCTAACAGGCTGTGGGGGCACATGCGGACCATCGTCCGAGCCTCTCCCCCCATCTCGTCCTTTGTGAATGAGGCCTTCGACTTTGCTCGTGTTTAGGACGAGGTTCTCCTCCTATTTCTAACGGGCTGTGGGGGCACATGCGGACCATCGTCCGAGCCTCTCCCCCATCTCATCCTTTGTGGATGAGGCCTTCGACTTTGCTCGCATTAGGACGAGGTTCTCATCCTGTTCCTAACGGGCTATGGGGCACATGCGGACCATCGTCCGAGCCTCTCCCCCCATCTCATCCTTTATGAACGAGGCCTTCGACTTTGCTCGCATTAGGATGAGGTTCTCCTCCTGTTCCTAACAGGCTGTGGGGGTACATGCGGACCGTCGTCCGAGCCTCTCCCCCCATCTCATCCTTTGTGGATGAGGCCTTCGACTTTGCTCGCGTTAGGATGAGGTTCTCCTCCTATTCCTAATGGGCTGTGGGGGCACATGCGGACCGTCGTCCGAGCCTCTCCCCCCATCTCATCCTTTGTGGACGAGGCCTTCGACCTGCTCGCTGCTTTTGCTCATTTCTTTCCTATTCTTGGTTACCAGAAATCAATAATGTGGAGCAAGGGAGTATTTAAAGGAAGTTTATTGATAATACATCCTCAAATTTTTTGAGTTCCATGGTCGGGGAAGCGCTGTCCCTCCGAGTTCCTTCAGGCGATAAGTTCAAGGTCGGACGATCTCCGTCACTTCGTAAGGGCCTTCCCAATTTGGGCTGAGCTTCCCTCGATTCTGGGGCTGAGTGACAGCGGCTCTCCGCAGCACCAAGTCTCCCGCTCTGAATGCCTTGTTTTTAACCCTGGAGTTGTAGTACCGAGCCACCTTCTGTCTGTAGGCTGCCATTCAGATGCTGACTTTCTCCCTCTTTTCTTCTAGGAGGTCAAGGTTGATTCTGAGGTCCTGAGGGTTATGCTATTCGTTGAAGCCCACGACTCGCGCAGATGGGAGCTTAAGCTCGATCGGGATAACTGGCTTAGTACCAAAAGCCAAGGCGAAGGGCGTCTCCCTGGTTGGCATCCTCTGGGTAGTTCGGTAGGCCCAGAGGACGTGGTAGAGTTTGTCCACCCAGACCCCTTTTGCCTGGTCGAGTCTCGCTTTAATTCCTTGCAGCAGGTCCGATTGGTTATCTCAGCCTCCCCGTTGGCCTGTGGGTGAGCCACCGATGTGAAGCGATGGGAGATGTTTAGTACTTCGCAGAACTCAGCGAACCTTGCCCCAGCGAACTGCCGCCCGTTGTCGATTATCAGGGTCCAGAGGAGGCCGAACCGGTAGATTAGTGACTTTCAGATGAAGTCCTGTACCTTAGCCTCGGTAATCTTTGCGAGTGGTTCGACTTCAACCCACTTGGTGAAGTAGTCGATCGCGACCAGCAGGAACTTCCTCTGCCCCGACGCTGCTGGAAAGGGGCCGAGTATATCCATCTCCCACTGCGCAAATGGCCAGGGCAAGCTGAGCGGAGTGAGTTCGGATGCAGGCTGCCTCTGTACGCTGGCGTTCTTCTGGCATCGATCACACTTCTTTATGTATTCCACGGAGTCGTGAAATAGGGTCGGCCAGTAGTACCCCTGTCGGAGCAATTTTTTCGATAGAGACCTGGCTCCTACGTGACTTCCACAGAGTCCTTCGTGCACATCCCGCAGCGCGAGGGTGGCCTCCGAAGGTCGGAGGCATCTTAGCAATGGGAGGGAGTACGACCTCTTATACAACCTATCTTCGTATAAGATGTAGTGGAAAGCCTGATTCCTGAGCTTCCGAGCTTCTTTCAAATTGTGGGGAAGGGCCCCCTCCCTGAGGTATGGAACCAGCTGATCGATCCAGCTTGGCTCGAACTCCGTCTGTAGGATGACCCGAGGCTCTTTCAGGGTTGGGCACTTTAGGGTCTCCAAAAATACTCCCCAGGGTAGTTCGATCGGGGCGGAAGTGGCTAACCTGGAGAGAAGGTCGGCTCTCGCTTTTTCCACCCTCGAAATATGTCGAACGCCGAAGTTATCAAAGGCCGGAGTCAAATCCCTCACCTTCTCGAGGTATCTCGCCATGCTTTCCTCCCGTGTCTCGTAACTGCCGCTGACTTGGCCGACCACCAGTTGGGAGTCGCTGTAGACCTGAAGCCGATCTACTTTCAGCTCCCTTGCTATCATTAATCCGATTATCAGTGCTTCATATTCGGCCTCATTGTTGGTCACCGAGAACTCGAAGTGCAGCGCGTACTCGGCGATGACTCCCTCGGGGCTAACCAGGACCAGCCCTGCACCAGCTCCAGCGGAGTTGGACGAGCCATCCACGTGCAGGGTCCAGGAGCCTACGGGGAGGTCGGCGCTTTCCTCGGTGGGGTTCGATCGTGGAAGCTCGCTTCGTCTAGGCCTGGCTCCGCTTTGGTGTCGATCTTGGTCGATCCTAGCTCGGTCTCGGCCGAAATTGTGCATTCCAGCACGAAGTCCGCCAGTATCTGGGCCTTGACTGATGGCCTGGGCCGGTAGTTGATGTCGAACTCCAGGAGTTCGATCGCCCATTTTGTGATTCTTCTAGAAGCGCTTGCTCAATGAAGGACTTCTTTTATCGGTTGGTCCATGAGGACCATTATGGTATGCTCCTAAAAATAGGGTCGGAGCCGTTTGGTGGCAATTAAGAGAGTGTAAGTTAATTTTTCCAGTCTAGAGTACCTGGTCTCCGCGTCCGTCAGGACTCGGCTGATGTAGTAGATCGGCCGTTGTGCCTTCGCTTCTTCCCGGACCAGCACCGCCGCCAGGGCCCCGGGGGAGACAGCAAGGTACAGAAATAATTCTTCCCCAGGTTTGGGCTTTGCCAGCAGCGGGGCCGAGCCGAGGTAGCTTTTGAGCTCTTCAAATGCCCGCTGGCACTCCACCGTCCAGGAGAAGTCCTTCGGTTGCCTGAGAATGCGGAAGAAAGGCATGCATTGTTCTGCCGACCTTGACACAAAGCGACTTTGGGACGCCACTTTCTTGGTCAGGCGCTGAACCTCCTTGACCATCCTCGGAGCAGTCATTTCTTGAATGGCTCGGATCTTTTTGGGGTTCGCTTCAATCCCTCGCCTCGACACCATGAACCCCAGAAATTTCCCGGAGGTCACACTAAAGGCGCACTTGGCCGGGTTCAGCATCACCTTGTGCCTCCTCAGTGCACCGAAGGCCTCTTCAAGGTCGGCGAGGTGGTCCGTTGAAGCTCGGCTTTTAATGAGCATATCGCCTACGTACACCTCCATGTTGCGGCCGATCTGCTCCTTGAAGACCTTATTAACCAAACGTTGGTATGTTGCCCCCGCATTCTTGAGTCCGAAAGGCATGACCCTGTAGCAATAAAGACCTTGGTCAGTAATGAAAGCAGTCTTCTCTTCGTCCTCTGGCGCCATGCGTATCTGGTTGTAACCAGAAAAGGCATCCATGAAGGTGAGGAGCTCGTGGCCTGAGGTTGCGTCCACCAGCTGATCGATCTTGGGTAGGGGGTAGCTGTCCTTTGGGCAAGCCTTGTTCAGCTTCTTGAAGTCGACGCACATCCTCCACTTGTTATTCGCTTTCTTGATGAGGACCACGTTCGAGACCCAGGTCGGATAGCTAACCTCCCGGATGAGTCTGACTTCGAGGAGCTTGTCCACTTCTTCGGTGATCACTTTCTGCCTTTCTGAGGTGTGGTGGCGCAGCCTTTCTCTTATTGGCTGGTGCCTCGGATCGACGGCCAGCCGATGCTCGATGACCTCGGCGTCGATCCCTGGCATATCCGTTGGGGTCCAGGCGAAGACGTCCGCGTTCCTTCTGAGGAAAGCGACGAGCTTTTCCCAAACCTCGACTGCCAGGTTGGAGCCGATCTGCACCACATGCTCCGAGCTTTCGTCATCCAAGGGCACAGAGACGAGGTCTTCGGTGGGCTCGCCCCGCTCCTCAGTGAGGTCGTCGCGGACATCCAGTCC
Source organism: Cocos nucifera (assembly GCA_006176705.1). Taxonomy (NCBI): domain Eukaryota; kingdom Viridiplantae; phylum Streptophyta; class Magnoliopsida; order Arecales; family Arecaceae; genus Cocos; species Cocos nucifera. Next base: position 29,851 of record QRFJ01003511.1, on the reverse strand, counting down.
GTCAACAAGATAGGGGTCGGGCTGATCTCCCTTATGCAGGGCGATCGAGTAGCAATACCTTGCTAGTGCCTAGTCTCTTCTGACCTCTCCGACCCCATGGTTCGTCGGGAACTTCATCTTCAAATAATAGGTCGATACTACCACCCGGAGTGCATTTAGACCAGGTCGGTCAAGGATCGCGTTATAGGCGGACGGAGTCCTCACGACTAGGAAGTTGACCTGAGCCTTGGCCTGCTTTGGGCGTCGCCCCACTGTTACGGTCAATGTTATTTCGCCTTCGACTGGTACGGTGTTGCCAACAAACCCTACCAGTGGGGAATTTATCGGGTTCAAGCGGTCGTCGGGCAGGAACATTTTTAAGAAGACATCATAAAATAATACATCGATCGAACTTCCATTATCTAGCAAAATGCGGCGTACATCGTAGTCAGCGATATTCAAGGAAATTACAACCGCGTCATTGTGTGGAAATTGGATCCCCCGGCCGTCCCCCTCGGTGAAGGCCACGGGCTCCGCGATCCTCTACTTCTTCATCGATCTTCTGGGTTCGCTGGTCTCCCCTTCCCGAGGTCCCCCCGAGATAGTATTGATGACGCCAAGGGGCGGCCGATCTTCTTGCTGGTTTTCCCCACTTGGCGTTGATGCTCTCGGCCGCTCTTCCTTCCTCTCAAGCCGCCTTCGTAGGAATCGGTTAAGTCTACCTCTCCTGAAGAGTTCTTCAATCTCGTCCTGGAGTTGGATGCACTCCTCAATGTCGTGACCATGGTCGCGGTGGTAAAGGCAGAACTTGTTGGGATTGCGCTTGCCAGGATGGGAGCGCATCCTCTCTGATCTCGGAAGTCGCTCCCGGATCTCCATCAGCACTTGAGTCTTTGGGGCGTTAAGGGGAGCGTAATTGTGAAACCGTCGTCAGGGAGGACTTCAGTGCTGGGGGGAACCTCGGCGCGCCCTTCCATCGGTGCTTCTGCACCTCCGAGCCTGAGGAGCAGTTCGGATTCGCCCAGGGCTAGGAGGAGTCCGAGAACATGGCCGAGCCTCAGTCTACTTTCTTTCCTCGGTGGACCCACCTGGCCCGTCGGTTCGCCGCCTGCCATCGGCTTCATCACCCTTAGCCCTGAAGACCTCTTCTGCCGGGGCATAACTTTTAGCGCGAGCCAGCATGTCGGCAAAATCCTTGCGATATTTCTTTTCCATTGAGAATAGTATGTCATTCTTCTAGAGGCCGCCCTTCCATCGGTTCGCCGCCTGCCGTCGGCTTCATCGCCCTTAGCCCTGAAGGCCTCTTCTGCCGGGGCATAACTTTCAGCGCGAGCCAGCATGTCGGCAAAATCCTTGGGATATTTCTTTTCCATTGAGAATAGTAGGTCATTCTTCTAGAGGCCGCCCTTGAGGGCGGCCATGGCGATGGATTGGTCCAGGTCCCGAACTTCCAGTGCAACAGCGTTAAACCTGGTGACGTAAGCTCGGATGGATTCCCCCTCCTTCTGTCTGATGGCCATTAGGGAATCCGAGCCTCGACGCGGATGCCGACTACTGACGAAGTAGGCCATGAATTGTTGACTCATTTGGTCAAACGATAGGATGGTACTCAGCTTGAGCACCGAGTACCAATTCATGGCGGCTCCTTTAAGGGTGGAGGAGAAAGCCTGGCACAATATGGCGTCTGGCGCGCCATGAAGAAGCATCATCGTCCGGAAGGCTTCCAAGTGGTCGACTGGGTCGGTGGTCCCATCATAGCTCTTAAACTGTGGGAGCTTGAGGTATGGTGGGACCGGTTCCTACATTATCTTCTGCGAAAAAGGAGGGTCGGTTCGGACCTCGTTACCATATGAGGAGGGAGCGTGACGAAGTTCTTTGATTCGTCGGCTCATTTCTAAGAGCCTTTGATCCAGAAGATCCTCGCAGTCTCTGATCTTCTTGCCAAATGGGTGTGAGGCCTCACCCTGGCTCGAGCCGTGGTCCGAGTAGGGGCTCTCCCCCTGTTGCCTTCCTCTTCCGAGGATTGGAGGTCAGGTGGCCCACGTTGGTCGCCCCTGGACTGGACCAGACGGCTCTGGAGAATCCCGCGCCGGTTGAGCTGGTACTGGGGTCTGCTGGTGCATGGCCTGCATCGCCTGCACCACCTCCGCGAGATCACGAACCTGCTTGATGAGCAGGTTGAACTCCTCCATGTCCACTACGGCTATAGAGCGAGCCTGGGTCGCCGAGACTGGAGCGGGAGCGGTCGGATCCGAACGGGATCGGGCCGTGAAAGCCATCGACCGCCGCATCGAGGCTCTCCTGGGGGGTATTTTCTCTTTCTTTGAAAAGAGGAATAAGAGAAATCTTTGGAGTGGAAAGGGGTGAAACGTCGCCGAGCACTCCTTTAAGAAGAAGGGAACCTCGGAGGTTTGGGCCCTCCTTCGAGCGCCAATCTATTGGTGTGGAAACTCGTCGTCGCCGAAGGTCGCCGGAGTTGAGGCCACTGAGGTCACCACCGGGGACCTGCAAAATGAAGTCTCGTCTGCCGTAGCTCTTCTGCGACTACTGGTTGCATTAGGCTGGGTATCAAGCTAGACTTTGGCTGGTGCGGGATTTATCCCCAACAGAGATCATGACATATCCCATTACCATACGAAACTGAACCTAACTAGATCACACAAATAAGGGTTTGGATCTGGATATCATCAATTGGATAAACCTAGTTCAATTGATTTGAATAAGATTCAATTAGGTTCAAGAAAATTATGCTAGCACACGATTGAGCCTGATATTCTCCTTCAACAATCATTAAAAGTTATCTCGACTGAGCCAAATATGTTTGGACTCACTTAAAAATCTTTATTTGGTCTGACTGGAGCTTGTCCAGATCAGAAAAGGATTATCTTAATTTATAAGATAAATTTGAGACAACACCTATCATTTTCTATCATCTGCTAAATCTTGTCTTTGGACTTTGGTCAAATATTGATCTTTGATACTTAGACATCTGCCCATGAGTGATGCACTAATAGGAAAGAGCTTTGACCCTTGTCCCCCTACTAAATAGTAGAAAGGCAAGGGGCGCACACCTAGGGAGGCATCCGCCCAATGTGGATAAGGATTGGAATCCCATACAAATGGGACTCCAGTTGCTTCATGCATTCATCTTGGGTTGCACCAAAGAGTCATCTTTGACCAGTCTTAATGCCACCTAAGGAGGTTTGTAAGGAACTCTAATCTGATTGGATCAGTTGATGTCATTTCATCAATCAGATTTAGATCTAATGGTATGAATGGCCATGATTGGTCGGGATGATGTGGCACTGCATGGTGCATTAGGGTCTATATAAACCCTATCTGCGCCTAAGATTTTGATGTTCTACCTTTTGCCCACACCATAAGGCTTCTCTCCCTTCCTCTCCATGCCAACTTTAGATCCTCTCTCTCCTCTCCATGCCCAAGAAGCTTTGGGCTCGAGTTTGATGTGATCCAAGCAAGAGAAAGGTGACAAGAAAGAAGAAGGCAACACTATTGCAAGAGACAACACCTGATCTTTAAAAGGTATTTTGAAGATCTTCAAGATCAGATCCAGATCTGATCTTTAGAGTACAGATTGAGAAAAAGAAGATCTCCAGATTCTATTCAAGTGGATACTGGTAGAGGCCAGGCGCTTGCATGGCTACATCCAGAACCTCAGGCAAACATCGAGATCATCATAGGGTAATAGGATTATCTATAACAAGGTATAATTAAATTAGATTTAATTTATTTTATTTAATTTTTATTTTATTAGATTAATAAAATTAGATCTAAAGAGTCTCAGATCTAATTTAGATCTAAATTTTTTTTTTTTGAAATATCCCTCTTGATCAAATCAGATTTGAACGAACCTGATCTGGAAATAGGATTTTCCCTTCAACTGGTATAAGAGCCAGGTACCATAATTATTTAGATCTAATTTTAATGTAATTTTGATTTGATAATTAGCTGATTTTAGATGTTACATTATATATGATTAGATCTAAAATTAAAAATTAAAAAAATTAAATAATCTAGATTTAAGATGTATGAGATGCATGACTAGACTTAGAATAGAATTATTCTATATGTAGTCTAGGATGATCATAATTTTAATTTAATTAATATAATTTTAGATCTATTTATTTATTATTTCTTAATATTTTAAATATTATAATTAAATCTAAAAAAAAATTATTTAATTTTGTTCATATGAGATAAGATAGATGCATGTTTAGACTATTTGTAGAATAGTTCTACAAAGTTATCTAGAATAAATTTAATTTGATATGATCAAATATCAATTTTATTTTTTAGATATTTATGAAACAATTTAGATCTAAAAATATACATGATATGATAAATGAGATGTATGCAAAATATGTTTTTAAATTAGATCAATTTTATATATGTTATACATATGTAGATCTAACTAGTTTTGTAGATTCATCATATTTTTTATTAAGGCATTCCCCTTGGCCGTTCGGTCATAAGTGCAAAGTAGGATTTGAAGGGCCTCTCCTCTCATTCGATAGGATGTTTTTATGATGTGTAGGGATGCTGCATATTCATCCTTAACCAGAAATCAAAAACTTATTTTCTGCAAAATCCTAGATCCTGAAATCCTAAGATTTTACACATGTTGATGTGATCAACATATTTTAGTTTCTTCTTTAGATTTTAATTTCTAATTTAATAATATACCATGATCATATAATTAATCTTAGATCTACAATATTTTTTTAGATATTTAAAATTAATTTTGATTAATTTTAATCTTTTGCTGCCTGATCTTGAAAAAATTTCAAGTTCTAGCCCTAAAACTCTAGATCTGGTTCCTTCATGCCAAGCATGCATTGATTTTAAGTAGCTTTCTTTATTCAAACATATTATAGACTAGACTTACCTTCTCAAACATAATTTATGAATAGTTAAACTTGTTGATAGGTCTTTCTAGGCTAAACTTTCCTTATATCTAATATTTGCATGCTGAACTCAATTTCTTTGCTTCCAAAACATAAATCTTTGACTTGAGAACAAAGTTTCACTTAAATCTCAGGACTTCTTTTTGAATGAAATCAATCTTAAGCATTATATTTAATCTTACAATCACTCTTAAAAGCATCATTAGTAATCATGATTTATACTCAAACCTTTTTGATATCATCAAAATCAATTCTAGGGCTAATAACAAGCTAACTCTGAACCAAGCTAGATTGGCCATCTCATCAACTACCTTTAAGATGGAAAACCTCCAAAGGATTTGAGGGAAGCTTGGAGGCTCAAGAACCAATCTACATGCTACACACTTTTGGAGGGAAGCTCTATAAGAGATCATTCACCTTACCTCTTCTTTGCTATCTCCAACCTTCCAAGGCCAAGTATGTGCTTCAAAAAGTCCATGAAGGGATTTGCAGAAATCACCTAATCCTGCAATAAAGCTACTATTAGTCAAGCATGCATAAGAATTTTTTGACTTTGTGAGGAAGTGTGGCCATTGCCAATAGCATGCAAATATTCAGCATTAGTCAATGGCCCCACTCACATTGATTAGCCTTCCTTGGTCTTGTACCTAATGGAGGATGAACATCCTCGGACTATTTCTATAGGCAATTGGATAGAAGAAGTTCTTAATAGTGGTTATCTCTCACTTCACCAAGTTAATTAAGGAAGAGCCGCTAGCCCATATTGCCAAGAAGAGTGCTTCGAGACTTCATTTGGAAGTTCATTATATGATCTACAGGCTTCTTCAAATCATCATCACCAATAGTAGAAAGTAGTTTGACAATGTCCACTTCAAGAAATTTTGTGCTAACCTACATATAGATTACTAGCTCACATCAGTCGGGAACTCCCACACTAATGAAAAGGCTAAGGTAACCAATGAAACCATTCTGCAAGGTTTGAAGATCCGGCTAGATCAAACAAAATGGCTTTGGGCATGTGAGCTTTATAGCATCCTTTAGGCTTACCAAACCACCCTTTAGACTCCAATAGGAGAAACACTCTTCAGCCTTACCTTTAGCAACATAATGTTGATCCCACCAGAGATCTATCTGTTAGATCCTAGTATCTCTCTGATACCAAATGTTGGCGCATCACCATGGCATCATCTAGCTCTGATACCATGTTGCAGAAGCTCCTGATCTTTAGCATGGACCTAAGGAGATCTTTGATATTCTCTAAGGGCAGCAGACCATCAATCTACCAATCTAGATCTGTGATGGGGTGCCTCCCTCCTTGGGCTTAAGGGAGGCATCCCCCTTGGGGTGGCAACTCTAGAGAGAAGAGAGAAGAGAGATTGAGGGAGAAAAGATCTATATTGCTTGCATCAATGAAAATCTTAATACATTCTATGTATTTTTACATAGCTAGTAGGCCTGACCAAAAACTCTCCTAGCTAATCCAATACATGAAAGCATTCATCGAGCTGATGTACATATATCTCACATGCTCTTATCCTCTGGATTTGAGCCTGATCCATACATGAGTTAGCTCCCTTAAGATCTTATTGGACTAGGCCTTAAGACCCTTAGATTAAACCTAATCCAAAATCAAACAGAAAACCCCATATGTCCTGTATGCCATCCATCGAGCTAGCTCGCTCAAAACTCGAGTTGGCTCAACTGTGTAACACTCGAACATCATCTTCTATCTACCTAAGATAGCTAGTTCGGCTGCTCCGAGTCGGCTCGATCTCAACCCAAGCCAGCTCGATTGTGTATCCAAGCCAGCCTGATTGTATTGGCTGATCTTTTTCTCATGGCTTCTGAATGTTGTTCTTGACTTATTATGGACTGAATCTTGAGGCCCAAGATTCCAACATTCTCCATCTCGACTCGATTTTTAGCTCCACCTCAAATCTGAGAGCTCCATATATGATACCGCCCCCATATTCTATGGCGAATGCCTGCTACTTATGGATCGGCAAACATGGGAGTCAAGCTAGGCTGCTCGATCCCAAACTAAGTCTCATGCCCGATCCATCTCCACCTAAAGCTCGACCTTGCACTGAGCTCCATCTGGCTTCTTCTTGTACATGAGAGCATCCACCTTGATTGTGCCCTTCTTCTAACTTGATCACCACCACAACAACCCCTAGTACAATCTGACTCCTCCTGGCTTTCCCTAAGACCTGATGCTTGATCTCTGATAAGAGCATGATGTTGTCATTAAGATACCTATTTATCTATTTAAATTTTACTTTTTAAATTAATTAAAAGTTATGAAGAGAGTAGTGAGTTGGGTCGAATCCACGGAGAGGCAATGATTTAATTCTAAAATCTTTGATTTTAAAAGAAAAGAAGGTTTTTGAAAAGAAAATTAAAGTTAGAAAATAGATTTATAAATAAAAGTAATATTTAAATTATGCAAAAATAAACTTGGTACTAAGATCCACTATTTAGATCTTAGTGGCTACTTGCAATAAAATTAAAGAGTAAAAAAGAATAATTAATTTAAAAAGCTAGAATTGGAAAGAGAAATAAAACTTTTTTTATTAAAATTAAAACTTAAATTTAAAATTTAAATAAAAGAAATTAAAAAAAAAGAGAAAAAAAAACTAGAAGGAGATTGTAGATCAGCATAGGCATAGAGATGGCGTAGAAGACTGGCTCTTCTTCTCAGCACTGTAGCTTTGAAGCAACCTTTAATCCTGAGCTTGGCTTCCACCCTATACCTTGACTTCCATCTAATTAGATTTGTTGATTTTTAGAGGCCTGGGGTCCTTTGTATAGAGCTAGAAGGAGTGGAGGATTTTCTTTAGGCAATGTGGGACAAAGAGCCTTTTTAATCATCAAAATACGAGGAAATTCGAGTAAAATTTGGATTAAAACAGCTCTAAGATGAATCTAGTAAAGTTTGGTGAAATCTAGCCATTCAATAGGAATCCAACTAACCAAAAATCATCAAAATCAGATGCATATCGATTCAGATTAGGTCGGATTAAATTCTAACCGTTGATGGGGCACTGATGGAGAAAATTTGACCATTGATCGTGTGTTGGGAGCCCTGATCACCATCGAAAGCATTCTGGACCATTGGATCATCTTCTGGGTTGAGCGCTGCCGTCGGATAGCGATCCGTATGAAGTCTAAAGTGGAAAATTTCCTCCACCATTTGATCTTAACCGCAATCAATCGGATCCATCCGATCATGCAATTACTATTCCCATAGATCGCATGGACCGGCTGCACCGCACACTGTAATGAATCAGTGCCTCCTATCATTGAGTGAAAAGTCTAAAATGCCTTATGAGCTATGATCAATTTTTTGTAAATCCTTTAAGAATCTAGATCCACCATATGTCACTCCATGATTCGTCTGTTTCTATTGAACTGACGGTCCATGCCTGAAACATGGACCGACTGACGGCTTTCACGGCTAAGTTAGTTAGCATGGCTGGCTTGGCATGCTAGCTTTGTCAGTTTGGCTTGGTGCGTTTGGATGCACCAACAAATATGGTGCGGTGGCTTGAGCTGGTTGAGCCATATGTTATTTTTCATTTAATTTTTATTTATTTTATTTCTTTAGAAATTCATATCTTCTCCATTATAGTTTCATTTTGTGCAAAACTTATTTTGTTATGATAAAAAAAATAAGCTCTTTCCATTGATTATAAAATTTTATTTTTTAATTTTTATTATTTTGTATTTAATTTTTTAATTAATAAAAATATGATTTTCTTAAAAATATATATCAATTAATTATTAATTTTTAAAATAAATATAAATTAATTGATAAATAAATTTCTTTTATAGATAAATTTATGGTACTTATCACACCCCCCAACTTAAGGTTTGCTCGTCCTTGAGTAAAGAAAGAATTTAGTTTAGATTAATTATCATGTTTCATTGAGATCCTCCTTCATAAGAATAGGACCAAGATTTAAGATCAAAAGTTTAGATAGTATCATTAACTAAGTATTGAGTTTCAGAAACAAATTTCGTGGTAGATTAATTAGAAACTTTCTTAGAGTTCATCTAAAGATTATCAGCACTTGATTTTGTGACTACTAACTTAGCATTTTGGATGTTAATTCAAAAGACAAACAAATCTTTTTTTATCACCTATTTTGATTAATTTTCTATAAACATCTAAGTTAAGTGCATGAATTAAGGTAGCTTTCACACTACTTTTTCTTTTTTTTTTGAAAAGAGCAATTGTGCTGAGCATCCTGGCCTTCCCTTCCCCGTTTGATGTGAACTTCCACACTTGACTTTGGTGTGGAGATCCAGTTACTAAGTTTGGGACAATCCACGTATACTTTATATTTTATACATTTTATTTTAAGCAGGTAACTCTTTCCTTAAATTCAAGTTTTTTTAACTGTGTTATATATAAACCACTAATTTTTAGTGATAATTGAATCCTCAATTAGCCTTATAATTAACACCTACTTTGCTTCATTTATGTGCAAGTGTAATTAGAAGTGCTGTTAGCCTTTAAATGACCTAAATAGGCTGCTAATGGTCTAACCAAGTAATCTACTTCTTAACTTGCTACCATTATTAGCTAATACTTTCTAACTTTATTACTTTTTCTAGTTTATTTTGCTTAAGATTCTCTTTCCTAAAATATGGTTTATCCAAAAAGAAATTCAAAATAGTTTTAAAATTTGATTTTTTTTTAAATTTTTTTTTCTTCCCCCCCAACTTAATTGACATTATCCACAATGGGGAGAGAAAACAAATAAATGGGTGTAAATTATGTTTATTAATTTAGCATGAGTCTTGAAGCTTTTGATCCTTCTACAGCTTAGCCTAAACTAAAAAAAATAAATTAGATTCAAGAAATATTGGGTTGCCTTCCAACAATAGCTAAGTATCTTATCTTCAGCCAGACATAATGCAGTTTAATTCATTATGGTTCTGTTAATTATACTTGGTCAATGTTTCGATTTAATGATATCCCTTCGATATATGGTTTAAGCCTTTGACCATTTACCTTAAAGAAATTTTTAGTCCTAGGATCATAGACTTTGATTGCACCATGTGAGAATACGTGATTAACTACGTAAGGTCCATCCCATCTGAATTTTAATTTTTCAGGAAATAATCAAAGTCTTGAGTTAAATAACCAAACTTGTTGATTTGGTTCAAAGGTTTTCCTTGACATATGTTTATCATGGAAGGCTTTCATTTTCTCCTTATAGATTTTTGAATTTTCATAAGCTTCTTGCCTTAATTCATTTAATTCACTCAATTGTAACATCTAGTTGGAACTAGCTTGGTTTAAATTAAAATTTAATTATTTTATTGTCCAATATGCTTTATGTTCATGTTCTACCGGAAGGTGACATGCTTTTCCATAGATTAATCTATAGGGAGACATTCCAATAGGGGTTTTATAAGCTGTCCTATAGGCCCACAATGCATCATCTAATCGATTTAACCAATCTTTTCAATCAAGCCTAATAGTCTTTTGCAAGATATTCTTAATTTCTCTATTAGATACTTCTACCTAGCCACTTGTTTGTGGATGGTATAGTGTAGCTATCTTATGTGTCACCCCATATTTTCGTAATAAAGTTTGAAATTGATGGTTTGTAAAATGGGTACCTCTGTTGCTAATGATAGCATGTGAAAATCCGAATCTGGAAAAAATATTCTTTTGAACAAATTTTAAGACTACTTTATGATCATTGGTTCGTGTTGCTATTGCTTCAATCCAGTTAGAAACATAATCGACATCCACCAAAATATATTCAAATCCATTGGAAGGTGGAAAAGGTCCCATAAAATCAATTTTCCACACATCAAAAATTTCTACTACTAAGATGGGGTTTAATGGCATCATGTCTTTCTTTGAAATATTTTCTAAGGCTTGACACTTAAGACACTCCTGACTAAAAGTATGGGCATTCTTAAATAATGTTGGCCAATAAAAACCACTCTATAATACTTTTGCCACAGTTTTTCATCCAGAAAAATGTCCTCCACAAGCAAGGATATGATAGAATTGTAAGATACTCAATTGTTCAGATTCAGACATACATCTACGAATGACTAGATCAGCACAAATTCTAAAAAGCTCAGGATCTTCTCAAAAATAATATTTGATTTGAGCAAAGAATTGATCCTTCTCATTCTTAAACCAGCCATCAGGAATTTGTCCTATGACTAAGTAATTAACAATATCTACAAACCAATGGGCCTTTATATGTGAAATTGCTAACAATTGTTCATCTGAAAAAGATTCTTTGATTGATATAGGTTCACTATCTTTAACTAGGATCCTAGACAGATGGTCTGCTACAACATTTTTAGATCCCTTCTTATCTCAAATTTCAATATCAAATTCTTATAGCAGTAAGATCCATCTAATTAATAGTGGTTTAGCATCTTTCTTTAAGAGCATGTATCTCAAAGTTGAATGATCTAAGTAAATTATGATTTTTGATCCTAATAGATGTGATCTAAATTTTTCTAGGGCAAACATAATGGCTAGCAACTCTTTTTCAATGGTGGTATAATTCATTTGTGCTTCTTTCAAAGTTCTACTAACATAATAGATCACTATAGGACATTTGTTTATCTTTTGGCCCAGGACAGCTCCTATGGCAAAGTCTGAGGCGTCGCACATAATTTCAAAAAATAGTGACCAGTTAGAAGGATTTATGATTGGAGCTTTGGTCACAGCTTCTCTTAAGATTTCATAAGCTTTAAGATAATTTTCATCAAAGTTAAAAGAAACATCCTTAGCGAGTAGATTACATAAAGGATGAGAAATTTTAGAGAAGTCTTTGATGAAGCGATGATAGAATCCTACATGGCCAAGAAAAGATCGAATTTATTTGATAGAAATGGAAGGAGGAAGTTTAGAAATTAGTTCAACTTTAGCTTTATCTATGTCAATCCCCTTTCTTAGATACTATATATCCTAAAATGATCCCCTCTTGAACCATGAAGTGGCTTTTTTCCTAGCTTAGCACTAGATTAATCTCAATACATCATTTTAATATTTTCTTCAAATTGTTGCGGCAACTCTCAAAAGATTCTCCAAAGACTGAAAAGTCATCCATGAATATTTGTAAGAAATCTCCTATCATGTCTGAAAATATTGACATCATGCACCTTTGAAAAGTCGCAGGTGCATTACATAATCCGAATGGCATTCTACGGAAAGCAAAGGTTCCATAGGGACACGTAAAGCTGATCTTTTCCTGATCTCCTGGGTAGATTGCTACCTGATTGTATCCTGAGTATCCATCTAAAAAGCAAAAGTATTGTTGACATACTAGTCTTTCTTGGATTTGATCTATAAAGGGTAAGGAAAAATGATCTTTTTGGGTGGTTGTATTAAGTTTTTTATAATCTATACAGACACGCCACCCAGTGGAAAGTCGTGTTGGTACTAAGCCCCCATGTTCAGTTTGGATAACTGTGAGTCCAGATTTCTTTGGAACAACTTGTGTGGGACTCACCTAGTGGCTGTCAGAGATAGGATAAATAATTCCAGCATCTAACCATTTAATTACCTCTTTCTTGACTACTTCTTACATGTTAGGGTTAAGCCATCTTTGCATCTCTCGAGTTGGTTTGGTATTATCTTCTGTATAGATATGGTGCATGCATATTGATGGACTAATTTCTTTTAAATCAGCGATGGTCCAACCTATGGCCTCCTTATATGTTTTTAGAATATTTACCAATTGATTTTCCTGTTCAATAGTTAAGTTGGAAGCAATTATTATCGGTAGGATTTTCTTTGATCCTAAAAATACATACTTAAGTGATTCAGGTAAAGATTTTAGTTCAAATTATGGTGGGGTCTGAATTGAAGGACATAATGGTTCAATTTTTCGCTCGAGTAAGGGCTCACCTTTCATTGACCAAGGTAATGAATATGATGGTTGAGGTGAATTAAGCAAGGCATTCACTTCCTGGGTTTGAGTTTCTTTAGTAGGTTCATCATCTTGCAGTAAATTTAGGGAGGAATTAGATTCAACTATTTCATCTACCTGATTGATTACAAAATAGTCTTCCTCCTCTTGAGTGTACTTTAGGGTATTAAAAATATTAATTCTTACTTTTTGATTCCTAAAAGAAATATCCATAGCTCCTGTCTTACAACTGATATTGGCATTGGCAGTCGCTAAGAATGGACGTTCTAAAATTAAGGGATTCTGGTTCAGCTCTTGGGATGGTTCCATGTCATGTATGAGAAAGTCTACTAAAAAATAACATTTATCTACTCTAACTAGAACATCCTCAATCAAACCATGCGGTGTTTTTATAGATCTATCAGCTAATTGCAAAATAACTGATGTGGGTTTTAGTTCTTCAATCCCAAATTTTTCATAAACCAATGTTGGAAGTAGGTTCACACTAGTTCCTAAGTCTAGTAATGTTCGATTAAAGGTTATGCCTCCTATAACACATGAAAATAGGGGAGCACCAGGGTCTTTCATCTTTTGAGGTATTGGATTTAACAGAACCGCATTAACATCCTCAGATAGCATAACTCTTTTGGTGCTTCGTGGCTCACGCTTTTGGGTGTAGAGTTCTTTAAGAAATTTAGCATAGGTCAGGACATGCTGAATTGCATCGAGGAGGGGTAAATTAATATGAACTTGTTTAAATAGTTCCATTAGCTCCTTGTTGCATGCTCCTTACTTTTTACGAGAAGAGCCTACTTCTAAGGCCGAAGGGAATGGGGCTTTGGGTTTATATATCTCAGCTAATTCATCTATTCTCTTCTTTTCTTTATCTATCTTATCGATGTTAGTACCAATTCTAAGCTTAGATTCTTCTATATGATTAGTTTCAGTACTAACCTCTTCTTCAAATTTTTCATCTTGGCTAACATCAATATTAGCCTTTATCACCTGGTCTTGGTATGGGTCCTTAAGAATCCTACCACTTCTAAGTTTAGATATTGCTTTGGCATTTTCTAATTGGGGATTCTTAGGTGGGATGTTAATTGGATGAATAAATCTAGGTGATTGATAGACATTGGATGGATTACTTTTAGAATTTGCAATTGGTTGGCTTGGTAATTGACCTGGTTCTCTCCTCATGCTAGACTCAGCTAATTATCTTATTTGAGCTTTTACCCTGGCAATTGATTATTGTTGGATCAAAATTGATTGTTGTTGGCTTAGAATCAATTATTGAAGTTGATTGAATTTATCATTGGCTAGATTGGTTTGTTGAGAAGGTGGGTATGAGGGCTGATTATAATGCAGTGGTTGAGAAGACTTACTAGGTTGACCCTTATTATAGGCATAGTTCTGATATTGGAGCCTATTTTGATACTTTTGGACTGGTGGGATTTGGGCCTGAGCTTGAGTCTGTTGTGGTTTCCAAGAGAAATTAGGGTAGTTTCTCCAACCAGGGTTATATGAATTTGAATATAGATCATTAACTAGTTTTGAGTAACCTTGAGTAGCTTGGACTTGTTCTTGGATAAGAGATGGTAATTATGCAGCCATGGGTCATTCACTTATATGATGTGTTGGGCTAGCACAAATAGAGCAAATATCCTAATAATTAGAAGCTGGTGTGTATTGTGCAAAAGATTGTTGACCTAGGTTTAGGAATTGATCTAATTTTTGGGTAATAAGAACAAATTTATCTAATTTTTGTGCTATTATGTTCAAGTCTACCTTAGAATTAAGTTCTGGAGTTTTAATCTCATAAATTTCTGCCCATTTTTGTTGAGAAATTGATCTTTCATAAGAGGATAATGAAGCGTGGTTAATAAAGTTTTCACTTAAGGTTTCAAACAAGGTATAAGCTTCATTCTCACTTTTGCTCATGAAAGCACCTCCACAGGATGCATCAACCATCTGCTTATATTGATCTCCTAAACCTTCATAGAAAGCTTGTACAATTTGCCACTTAGATAGACCATGGTGTGGGCATTTTCTAAGAAGTTTCTTATGTCTTTCCCATGATTCATGAATTCATTCCCCTGGAAGTTGAGCAAATCCCATGATGGCTCACCTCATGGTAGTGGTACATCCTATAGGATAAAATTTCTTAAGGAATTCATGTTGCATGTCTGCCCATGTTTGAATTCTTCTTCCTAATGTGCCAAGCCAGTACTTGGCTTTATCTTTCAATGAGAAAGGGAACAAGGTCAGTCTAATGGCATCATCAAAAAAATTCTGAATTTTTGTCATAGAGCAGATTTCTAAGAATTCATCTAGATGTTTGTAAGGGTCTTCATTGGTGTTCCAATAAAAAGATGGAAGCATCTGGATTATGGTCGACTTAATCTCATAGTGGCTAGTAGGGATATCAGGTATGTGGATGCAAGTCGATGGGTTGTAGGTGGAAGAAATAAAGTATTCCTTCATCTGTCTAGGAGGTTCTTCACGATTTTCAGCCATTTAATTATCTGATCTTATATGAATTAGTCTTTCAATTTCAGAATTTGGTTTAACTAGGTCAGGTAAAAGCGATCTTCTACCGTGCATGTACTAGTGCAACCCAATATATTGTTCAAGATATATATATATTTTTATTTATTTTATTATTATTATTATTATTTTTAGAAAAGATGAGAGAAAGAAAGATGAGGGTTCTAAAGAGAAGAGTTAATTTGTGGTTTATGTTTGATGTTATTTAGCAAACAAGTTAGGCAATCAATCCTGGCTAAGGGTTGTCATAGGTCTAGATAGCTCCTAACTACCAAGATCACCTTCGAGCCCTTAACTGACTCAGCTAGGTAAGTATAAGATGTGGGAGGTTTCCTGCTTGTTGCTTTCCTTAGACACCAATAGAGTTGGCCAGGTTAGACAACGGAACCAATTAAAAACCATCTTCTTCGAACCACTTGCGTTAGACACCAAGTAATTAACCAATCTGGACCCAGTCTAACTCTAAGGTTTTCTTGTCCTATTGAGCTCGAAAATCCTTAAGGGTTGATGTCTAATTGATTTTAAGAGTTGTTGGTGTAGAATTTGATTGATGCTGGATCGAGCTGGAGTCAAGAAAGATGAGGTCACCATCGGTGACTTACAAAATAAAGTCCCACTCGGAGTCAATGGTGGTGGCTCCAGCAGGACCTTCAGACGATCAAGTTAGCTCTTTTGATCAACAAAAATGGAGTGCTCAGGCAAGAATTCAATAGAATTTTGGAAAGGAGAAGAGAGCTTGAAGAAAATGTATCTGAAGGATCCCTTTTTATAGATAGAGCTTGTAGTAACCATCCGATAGTGGGCCGCTCAAGGCCACGTAGAGTTTGTTATGGAGAGTGGTGTTTGTTGCCATGATGTGGCCATTCGTTGAGATTTAATAGTCGAAGTTCAGAGGAAGCAGACATTGGTCGATGAAGAGCTTTGACATACATCAATTTTAGAGGAGTTCAGACTCCTAAAGGGAATATGATTAGAGAAGATCATTTGGAAGAAATGCTAGCTAAAATCTGAAAGTAATCCACTGGAGGAATCCAACCGAAAGAGAAGTCTTAAAGAAGTTCAGCTCCTGGAGGAGTCCAACTGAAGGAGAAGTCTGGAAGGAGTTTGGCTCCTGGAGGAGTTCGATTGAAGGAGAAATCTGAAAGGTGTTTGGCTCCCAAAGGAGCTAGACTGAAGGAGAAATCAAGAAGGAGTTCGACCCCTGGAGGCACTGGACTGAAGGAAAAATTTGGAAGGAGTTCGGCTCCTAGAGGCACTGGACTGAAGGAAAAATTCAGAAGAAGTTTGGCTCTTGGAGGAGTCCAACTGAAGGAGAAGTCTGAATGGAGTTCGGCTTTTGTAAAAATTCGACTGAAGGAAGAATCCAGAAGGAGCTTGGCTCCTGGAGAAATTCAACTGAAGGAGAAATTCGAAAAGAGTTCAGCTCCTGTAGAAATCTGGTTGAAGGAGAAATTCAGAAGAAGTTCGACTCCTGGAGGAGATCGACTGAAGGAGAAATTTGGAAAGAGTTCTGCTCCGGTAGAAATCTAACTGAAGGAGGAATCTGGAATGAGTTCAGCTCCTGGAGAAATTCGACTGAAGGAAAAATTCGGAAGGAGTTCAGTTCTTATAGAAATTCGACTAAAGAAGAAGTTTGGAAGGAGTTCGGTTCTTGTAGAAATTCGACTGAAGGAGAAATTTGGAAGGAGTTCGGCTCCTATAAAAATCTGACTGAAGAAAAAATTTGGAAGGAGTTTGGCTCTTAAAGGAGTCCGATTGAAGGAGAAATCTAGAAGGAGTTCGACTCCTGGAGAAATTCGACTAAAGAAGAAATTTGAAAGGAGTTTGGCTCTTATAGAAATTCGACTGAAGGAGAAGTCCGAAAGAAGTTCGACTTTTGGAGGAGTTCGACTGAAGGAGAAATCTAGGAGTTTGGCTCTTAAATGAGTTCGGCCGCTTGAGGGGTTCGGCCACTGGAGAGAGAATTTTCGATTGAAGCTCATCCAGGATTACTAGTTGCATTAGGCTAAGCATCAGGCTGGACTTCGGCGAGAGTGAGATTTATCCCCAATAATAGTCCCCCTACTCTCGAGTTTGAAATTCGAAGGAAGGGAGTACAAAAAAGGCAACTACTGAAGTCCACTTTTGGGCTCTGTACCAATTCAGGTTGAAGCTTGAGGGAGATCTTATCTCCAGCCGAGGTTGAAGTTGAATTGAAGTTGAAACTCGGGGGAGATCTTCTCTCCAGCTAAAGTTGAAGAAGTTGATGGAGATCTTATCTCCTATTGATGTAGAAGCTTGGGGGAGATCTTATCTCCTACCAAAGTTAAAGGAGAAGTTGAAGGAGATCTTATCTCTTATTGATCTAGAAGCTCGGAGGAGATCTTATCTCCAACTGAAGTTGAAGTAGAAGTTGAAGGAGATCTTATCTCCTATTGACATAGAAGCTCGGAGGAAATCTTGTCTCCTATTGTTGTCGGGCACAATAGGGCCGTTGTCGGGGCCTTTCTTCTCATCCCATCTAAAATGAGCAAGGCCTTCGACTTTGCTCATGTTTGGACTAGGTTCTCCTCCTATTTCTAATGGACTATGGGGGCACATAAGGGCCATTGTCAGGACCTCTCCCTCCATCTCATCTAAAATGAATGAGGCCTTCGACTTTGCTCACGTTAGGATGAGATTCTCCTCCTATTCCTAATATGGCTATGGGGGCACATAAGGGCCGTTGTCAGGGCCCTCTCCCCTATATCTCGTCTAAAATGAATGAGGCCTTCGACTTTGCTCGCATTAGGATGAGGTTATCCTCCTATTCCTAATGGGCTATGGGGCACATAAGGGCTGTTGTCAGGGCCTCTCCCTTCCTCTCATCTAAAATGAACGAGATCTTCAACTTTGCTCATGTTAGGATGAGGTTCTCTTCCTATTCCTAATGGGCTATGGGGGCACATCAGGGTCATTGTCAGGGCCTCTTCTCTCATCTCGTTTAAAATGAATGAGGTCTTCAACTTTGCTCATGTTACGATGAGGTTCTCCTCCTGTTCCTAACAGGCTAGGGGGCACATCAGGGCCATTGTCATGGCCTCTCCCTCCATCTCAACTAAAATGAATGAGGTCTTCAACTTTGTTCACGTTAGGATGAGGTTCTCCTTCTATTCCTAACATGACCATTATTGCTTGCTTCTTCCCTATCATCATATAGTTTTTGCACCAAGAGACAATTACATTGAAATGGAGGAGTTTTATTGATGGAAAATTACTGATAGTACATCCTTAGATTTTTTGAATTTCAAGATCGTGGGAGCGTCGTCCCTCTGAGCTCCTTCAGGCGATAAGTTTCAGGCTGAGCGACCTCCTCTACTTCATACGGACCTTCCCAATTTGGGGCAAGCTTCCCCTGGCTCTGAGATCGAGAGATGGTAGCTTGCCAAAGCACTAAGTCTCCCACTTTAAACATTTTATCTTTAACTTTGGAGTTATAGTATCAAGCCATCCTTCGCCTGTAGGCCGCCATCCGAACCTGGGCATCCTCTCTTTTTTCTTCAAGCACGATGAGGTTCACTCTGAGGTCCTGTGAGTTACATTGCTCAATGAAGGCTACGACCCATGCTGATGGGAGCTTAAGCTCGATTGGGATGACTGCTTCCATTTCGAAAGCCAAGGTGAATGATGTTCCCCAGTCGGTAGTCTTTGAGTAGTTTGGTATGCCTAGAGGACGTGATAGAGTTCATCCACCTAAGCCTTTTTTACTCTATCGAGCCTTATCTTATTGTCCTACAGTAGGGTCCGGTTGGTCACTTCAGCTTTCCCATTTGCTTGTGGGTGAGCTACCGATGTGAAGTGATGGAAGATGTTTAGATCTTCATAGAACTTGATGAACCTCATCCAGCGAACTGTCGCCTGTTACTTGTTATGAGAATTTAGGGCAAATCAAACTAGTAGATGATTGACTTTCAGACAAAGTCTTGTACCTTAGCCTCGGTAATTTTTGCTAGTAGTTTGGCTTCGACCCATTTGGTAAAGTAGTCGATCATGACCAGGCGAAACTTCCATTGTCTGAATGCCATCGAAAAAGGGCCAAGTATATCCATTCTCCACTACGCATATAACCAAGGTGTGCTTAGTGGAGTAAGCTCGGATGTCGACTGTCTTTGTAGGTTTGCATTCTTTGGACAGTGGTCATATTTCTTGACATACTCTATATAATCGTGGTATAAGGTTGGCTAATAGTATCCTTGCTGATGTAGTTTTTGTGATAGGAACCTGACTTCTACATGACTTTCACAAATTCCTTCGTGCACTTACCATAATACGAAGTCAGTCTTTGAAGGTTGGAAACATCTCAACAGCGGTAGCGAATACGACCTCTTATATAGCTTGCCCTTATACAAAACATATCGAGAGGCTTGATTCCTGAGTTTTCGAGCTTCTTTCATATCATGAAGAAGAGCTCCCTCTTTGAGATAGGCAACTAACGGGTCAATCCAGCTCGACTCGAGCTCCGTCTGCAAAATGAACTATGATTCCTTCGAGCTTGGGCATTTTAGAGTTTCAAAAAATACTTCTTTGGATAGTTCAGCTGGGGTTGAAGTGGCTAACTTAGAGAGGAGGTTGACTCTTATATTTTCTGCCCTCAAAATCTGTCAAATGCCAAAATAATCGAAGGCCAAAGTCAAATCCTTTACTTTCTCAAGGTATTTCATCACACTTTCCTCCGTGCTTCATAGTTACCACTAACTTGGCCGACCACTAATTAAGAATCACTATGGACTTGAAGCCGATCTACTTTTAACTCTCTTACTATTTTTAACCCAATGATCAGCGCTTCATATTCGACCCCATTATTAGTTGTAGAAAACTTAAAGCGTAGCGCGTACTCGACGATGACTCCTTCACGGTTGACTAAGACTAACCCCACACCTGCTCCAATGGAGTTGGAAGAACTATCCACGTACGAGGCCCAAAAACCTTTGGAAAGGTTGGCACTCTCTTCGGAGAGGCTCGATCGCGATAATAGAGCACCGATCTCATTCTGTTCAAGCTTGACATCATCTAGAATGGTACATTCTACTACAAAATCTATCAATTGTTAGATATATGTGCCCTAGAAGCTAGAATTGGCTGACACTTGTAATACACTTCTAGGGGCAAAATTATAATTTTGACTAATATGAATAAAATGGGTTATTTTCTATCACATATGTGTATTTAGTGTTTGTGATACATTCTTTGAGTTAATGGTAATGATAATTCATATTTTCAAGAGTTGAAAATTTAAGACATTAATAATCATTATTAACTCATAAATTGCTCCCGACCATAGGATCATCACGAGGATGGTGATTGATCTGGAAGGTTGGTGTACAATCACTTCTTTTTAGTGGATGAGTCATGAGCCTACGGTGTGGAGACACCAGAGCGAGAGTACAGGTACTCGTTAGAGAACGAGGGCACTGAGCGTGACCACCTCGAGTAGTCATTAGGGAGTCTACCTTCTCGTCAATGACTGACTCGATGCTGCAGTAGTGTGTCTGGTTCTTTGACCTGAGGTGCATCGGCAGTTCACCTTGAGGGTGTTATAGTTTGACTACACCATTACTCGGTCTCCTAGCCATATGGAACCCTGAGGTGTATGTTGGCTATAGCATGTTCATTGTAGGAACTGGATGGCATCAAGATGGAATCTATCTACCTCGGTGGTAGAGGAGCAGCCCTATGATGATCATGAGAATCAAGTCCAGAAAGCCCATGGCCATGGCAGAGTGAAATAATAGAAAGAGTTTCTATTTAGATTTTCACATTCGGACTCGAATCGAATGATTACATCATATGACAGAGACTAGGGTTTGACGAGTTTACCTTAACCCTAATCTGATCGGGGCTCAAGATAGAAGAACTTGAATCACACAGGTAGCTGCACCAAGAGGTTCGCATTCAGCTCTGATGGGTTGCCACCATATACTGCTAGGTGTCACTGGTGGATTTTGGGAGCAATTAGAATGATTTAGATGATCGATCATTCTAGCTGTTCGAATCAGAAGAGTTCTGATCCATCGAAAGGAGTTTCGATGATGTCGATGATAGAGATCATGACATATCCCATTACCATACAGAACTGAACCTAACTGGGTCACACAAACAAGGGTTTGAATCTGGTGATCATCAATTGAACTGATCTAGTTCAATTGATCTGAATGAGATTCAATTAGGTTCAAGGAAATCGTGCTAGCACTCGATTGAACCTAACGTTCTTCTTTTACTATCATAAATAAGTTGTCCTGTCTGAGCCAAAGGAGTTTGTGCTCAATCAGAGGCCTTCATATGGTCTGACTGGAGGTTGTCCAAGTCAGAAAAGGTTGTCTTATTTTGTAAGACATTACCTGCCATTTTTGGTCACCTGCCATTTCTTGTTCTTTGACTTTGGTCAAAAGTCTACCTTTGACTGGTCAAACGTTGACCATTGACACTTTGACTTTTGACCACATGTCATGCACCTATTGGAGAGCTGGTGGGGGCCTGTCCCCCTGCCAGAACCTGGCAAGGAGGAGGGCGCACGCCACCCTAGGCGTGTGCCCAAGTTGGAGGCGCCTAGGAGTCCTTGTTGGACAAGGACTCCATCTCCTTTTTGGATTCCAATTAGAGTTCTTCTAAGAACCAACTTTGACTGGTCTTAGGCACCCTCTAAGGAGGAATCCAGGGGACTCTATTCCCACCAATCAGATTTAGATCTGATTTCACAAAGGGTTGTGATTGGTTGGGAAGAAGAGGAGTTGGATCACAGTTAGTCTATAAATAAGACCCTGCGCCCAACTCAAATTATGATGATATGATTGAATCAGAATTCCCCATGCCCCAAGGCTGCCTCTCCCCTCCTTCCTCCATGCCAAACCACCTTCTCCCCTTCCTCTCCACGTCCAAAAGGAGTTTTGGATTTTGGTTGGTGCGATTCAGATCAAGAGAAAGGCGATCAAAAGCAAGAAGGCTGCGCTGCTGCAAAGGACGACTGCTGATCTTCAAAAGGAGTTTTGAAGATCCTCCAGATCAGATCCAGATCTAATTTTTGGAGATGTGATAGAGAAGAAGAGGATCTCTAGATCCAGCCTGAGTGGATACCGGTAGAGGCCAGGCGCTTGCGTGGCTAGATCCAGAACCTTCCGCTGCATACAGGATCATCAACAGGGTAATAGGATTACCCAAATCAGGTAAATTAAATTTGATTTAATTTATCTTATTTTATTTTATTTATTAAAATAATAAGAATTAGATCTAAAATATCTCAGATCTGATATAGATCAAAGAGAAAAATTTTTGAAATATATCTCTTGATCTGATCAGATCTGAACGAACCTGGACCGAAAAATCAGGATTTTCCCTTCAACTGGTATCAGAGCCATGGTTCTAAAAATATTTAGATCTAATTTTAAATTTATTTTAATTAAAAAATAATTGATTTTAGATGTCACATGAGATGTGATCAGATCTGAAATCAGAAAAAATTAAAATTAAATGATTTGGATCTAAGATTAGAAAATATGCATGACTAGTTCTAAAATAGAATAGTTCTATAGAATAGTCTTGCATGTTTTTGATTTAATTCTGATTAAATCATATTTTAGATCTATTTATTTACTATTTTTTGATATTATAAGTGTTATAATAACATCTAAAAAATAGCAAATAAAAATTATTTAATTTTAAACATCATATGAGATATGATTGATGCATGTCTAGACTAGTTGTAGAATAGTTCTACATAAGTTGTCTAGATTAGAATTTATTTTGATTAAGATCAATTTAAATCTAATTTTTTAGATTATTATGAGATAATTTAGATCTGAAAATATGCATGATTCGATACATGAGATGTATGCAAAATATGCCATGATTAGATCTACTTTGTATATGAGATATATGATATAGATCTGATACTATTTTGTAGTATTGAATGTTCCTGATTAAGGCGTTCCTCTTGGCCGTCCGGTCATAAGAACGAAGAAGGGTTTAAAGGCCCTCTCTTTCCATTCGATGGGGTGTTCTTATGATGTGTAGGGGTGCTGCGTGTTCGTCCTTAATCAGAAACCCAAAACTTACTTTCTGCAAAACCCTAGATCCTGAAACCCTAGGATTTATTGTGCATATTTTGTTTATGAACCCTACTTAATTAAGAATTAAGTTTATGGAATATTAATTAGGTCTAAAATTGAGAATTTTAGATCTAAGACATATTCATAATACTGGGTTCGGGCTTGGGTAGCTCAATTAGGTCTAAGCGGTTGATCAAACCGAATCAAGAGTTGGTTAGATGGGATCAACAATGCTTAAATTGACCAGCCTAATAGGATTAAGTCTGGGTCAAGATCGAGTCACGATCAAGCAAGACCTAATTAGGCTCAGAGGTTAGAGTCTGGATTGTAGGCTAACCCAATTGGTTCTGGACTCAACAATTTGGTGTCTAAGGTAAGTTTGGCACATACGACCGACTGGTTTTTAATTGGAAGCTACTCGACCTGAATGCGTTCTTGTACGAGTTAATGGCATATTCCTTCCACCGGTCTCACTTACCTGGCCATATCTGTTGACACAGTTCTGATCTGAGGTGGTCAATAATCCGAGCTAACCCATGCCACTAGGTTAGTCATAATTGTTATGACTAAGCCAAGTCTAGTTTAATGAGACCTGAATCAATTCTCCCTAAGAAAAGATTAAGTCTGAGGTCTTCCACCATTGTAGATGTGCGGGCCCTTCCCGGGGTTGATTGTTCTCGGCTGGATACAGTGGCTCAGTTGCACCGGAAAAGATGCAACCATGTCTATTAGGCATTGGATGCTATGGGCTGGAGGATGAGTTGGGCTCAATATTTCGGATACGGTGAGAGACTCAATTAGGAACCCAGTCTATGCAAATGGTGGGTCTGACTTAACTAAGGAGTGGATCAATATTTCCGGATACGGTGAGATTCATGAATTAGAGACCAAGTTTGGGTGCACCATGATTAGAGAATCATTGAACAAGAGTTGTTCACTCATTGGCTAACCCATCACCAATAACTGTTAGGTGAGGTGATGAGTCAGTTGGTGAGACCGCACCACCCACTAGAAATCATTAATCATGGAGATTTTTCGCATCTCTACAGAGGGAGTGTAGGGATCCGAGAAAATAGTGGGAGCTAATTTGTTTAAAAATAAAATTCCTAAATAAATTGGTCAAGTCAAAATTACAGTATCTAACTAGAATCTTTGACTCTCTACAGGAAAATGTCTGCGTCCAACCCATTGGCACGTATCCTGGACACACATAGACTGACTGGACCCAATTATAAAGATTGGCTCAGGAACTACAAAATTAGTTTTGGGTTCTGAGAAGTTAACCCATGTTTTGGACCAGGACCCTCCCACCTTACCAGCCCGTCCATCCTGTTGAACAGAGAGCGTCTCTGGAAAAATGGATAGACGAAGATAATAAGGCCAGATATTACATGTTGGGCTCGATGTCTGATGAGCTCCAGCGCCAACATGAAGGATATCGGGACTGCTCGCCAAATGTTGGCTCACCTGCAGGAGATGTTTGGTGAACAGAGTCGCGCAGCCAAATATCAAGTCACGAAATGACTTTTTAAGGCTAAGATGCGTGATGGGCAGTCAGTCCAAGATCACTGTCTGACAATGATCAAGGACATGGAAGAGCTTGAGAAGCTCGGTGTGAAGTTAGACTTGGACTTGCAGATCGATATTATTCTGCAATCCTTGACTGATGCATATGGGCAATTCATCATGAATTACCACATGCATAAACTTCAAAATTCCTTGGCCGAATTAATGAATATGCTGGTTACCGCTGAGCTTTCTATGAAAGGTTCTAAAGGCTCAGTTCTTGCTATGGAACGGACTTCTTCCAAAAGAAAGTCTTATGGAAAGAAAAAGAAGTCTGTGAAAAAGCAAAAGGTGGAAGGATCAAAGAAGAAGAAGGCAGAGCCGAAGAAAAAGGCCGATGTCAAAGGAAAGTGTTTCCATTGCAATAGCGACGGCCATTGGAAGCGGAACTGCCCTACTTACCTGGCCACCCTGAAGAACAAGAAGGAAGGTCCTTCTGGAGGTATGCTCGTTATTGAGTCTAACCTTACGGTTTCTTCTGCATCCAGTTGGGTGCTTGACTCTGGTTCTAGTGCTCATCTGTGCACTTCCATGCAGGGTCTTGAGGATAGCAGGAGGCTGAGGGATGGAGACATGATCCTACGCATCGGTAATGGAGCAAGAGTTGCTGCAGTAGCCGTGGGAACATACCCTCTTCGATTACCATCTGGTTTAGACTTAGTTTTGAAAGACTGTTATTATGTGCCTGCAGCTAGCAGGAATTTGATTTCTGTTTCATGCTTAGCACAAGAAGGTTATGTGATTCACCTTCTTTAAGGACCATTGTAACATTCTTTATGAAAGAAATAAAATTGCAAATGGTTTCCTTATTAATGGTCTTTATCAGCTACATATTGATGTACCTATTCTAACTATCGAGCAAAACGTGAATGCCAAACGACCTAGGGATAGTCCAAACGATAGATATCTATGGCACCTGAGATTAGGTCATATAGCAGAAGATAGGATCAACAAATTGGAGAAAAATGGGCTATTGAGTCCATTGACTTTCGAGTCATATCCAACTTGTGAATCTTGTCTTCAAGGCAAAATGACTAAACTCCCTTTTGTTGGACATGGGGAGAGGGCCACAGATCTCCTTGCCCTAGTACATACTGATGTGTGCGGCCCATTTGATGTGCCGGCTAGAGGCAATTTTGTCTACTTCATTACCTTTACCGATGATCTGTCTAGGTATGGGTATGTGTATCTTATGAGACACAAGTCTGAAGCTTTTGAAAAGTTCAAAGAATTCAGACATGAAGTAGAAAAACAAACTGGAAAAACCCATTAAGGTTCTTCGATCAGATCGAGGAGGTGAATACCTTAGCCGAGAATTCCTAGACTATCTAAAGGAAAATGGCATAGTCTCTCAATGGACTCCACCAGGAACACCTCAACTCAACGGGGTTTCAGAATGGAGAAATCGGACTCTATTGGATATGGTTCGATCCATGATGAGCTTCACAGACCTCCCTGATTTTCTTTGGGGACACTCATTGTTAACTTCAATTTATCTACTGAATAGGGTTCCCTCTAAAACCGTTCCTACCACACCGTATGAGATATGGCACGGTAAGAAACCAAGTCTGAGTCATCTCAGAATTTGGGGTTGTCCGGCTCATGTCAAAAGACAACAAGCGGACAAGTTAGAGTTTAGGTCCTTTAGAGCTCGATTCATAGGATATCCTAAAGAGTCATTAGGATACTATTTCTACATTCCAGAAGACCACAATGTGATTGTGAGTCGACATGCCATCTTTCTTGAAAAATAGTTTATTCAAGATAGCGGCATTGGAAAGCAGATTAAGCTTGATGAGAAAGTCTCACAAGTACAACGAGCTAAGGACCAATTGGAACCAAATCAGGTTGAGCCAATAAGAACACTACCTCCTCCACCTCGTAGATCGGAAAGAGTTTTCCATCCCCCTGAAAGATACTTAGGTATTATTTCAGAGGAAGTAGAGGAAAATGTTCCTCGTAGGTAATGGTGCTCATGGTGATGATCCCAAAACCTACAACGAGGCGATATCAGATATCGACTCCGAGAAATGGCTAGAGGCAATGCAGTCAGAAATTGACTCGATGCACTCAAACCAAGTCTGGACCTTGGTAGATCCACCAGAAGGTATAGTACCTATTGGGTGTAAATGGATCTTCAAGAGAAAGATTGGTGCAGATGGGAAATGTGGAGACATTCAAGGCTAGACTAGTGGCAAAAGGTTATAGTCAACGCGAAGGCATTGACTATCAGGATACCTTTTCCCCAGTGGCTATGCTAAAATCCATCCGCACATTGCTTGCCGTTGCAGCCTATTTCGATTATGAAATATGGCAAATGGACGTGAAAACGGCATTCTTAAATGGATATCTTGAGGAAGATATCTATATGGAACAGCCGCTAGGTTTCACATCCAGTGATACTGATCACAAGGTTTGCAAGCTGCAAAGGTCCATATATGGACTTAAGCAAGCATCTCGGAGCTGGAACACTCGTTTCAATGATGTGATCAAAAAGTTTGGTTTCATCAAAAATGAAGAGGAACCATGTGTTTTCAAAAAGGTCAGTGGGAGCGCTGTTGTCTTCCTCGTATTGTACGTGGATGACATCCTCCTTATTGGGAATGATATTCCCATGTTGACATCAGTCAAATTATGGTTGTCCAAGGAATTCTCCATGAAAGACCTAGGTGAAGCATCCTTTATTCTAGGAATTAAGGTCTATAGGGATAGACCGAATAGGATGCTAGGACTTTCACAGAAGATGTACATAGAGGAAGTACTAAAGAGGTTTAGTATGGAAAACTCTAAGAGGGGATTAATACCCTTCAGACATGGTATTCATCTTTCCAAGAAGATGTGCCCCTAGCACACCTGAGGAAATAGAACGCATGAGCAAGATCCCTTATGCTTCTGCAATAGGGAGCCTCATGTATGCCATGCTATGTACACGACCTGATATAGCCCATGCTGTGAGTGTCACAAGCAGATATCAGTCAAATCCAGGTGAAGAACACTGGACTTCTGTGAAATGTATCCTTAAGTACTTGAGAAGAACTAAGGATATGATGTTGGTCTTTGGTAATGGAGAACTCCAAGTCCAGGGATACACAGACTCGGATTTCATGTCCGATATAGATGATCGAAAGTCGACATCTGGAGTCTGTTTGTGTGCAATGGTGGTGCTGTCAAGAAGTTTGCTGCTGTAATGCCAAGAGTTCCAAGCAAATGAAATCCAAGCATATTGAGCGGCGATACCACCTCATCCGCGATTACCTCGAGAAGGGTTACGTCGAGGTCAAGAGAGTCAACTCCACAGATAATGTGGCAGACCCACTTACAAAGCCGTTGGGCCAGCAGAAGATCGAAGCCCACCTTGAGAAGATGGGACTTAGACTTGTAGCCAATTGGCTTTAGGACAAGTGGGAGATTGTTAGATATATGTGCCCTAGAAGCCAGAATTGGCTGACACTTGTAATACACTTCTAGGGGCAAAATTATAATTTTGACTAATAATCAATAAAATGGGTTATTTTCTATCACATATGTGTATTTAGTGTCTGTGATACATCCTTTGAGTTAATGGTAATGATAATTCATATTTTCAAGAGTTGAAAATTTAAGACATGAATAATCATTATTAACTCATAAATTGCTCCCGACCATAGGATCATCACGAGGATGGTGATTGATCCGGAAGGTTGGTGTACAATCGCTTCTCTTTAGTAGATGAGTCTTGAGTCTACGGTGTGGAGACACCGGAGCGAGAGTACAGGTACTCGTTAGAGAACGAGGGCACTGAGCGTGACCACCTCGAGTAGTCATTAGGGAGTCTACCTTCTCGTCAATGACTGACTCGATGCTGCAGTAGTGTGTCTGGTTCTTTGACCTGAGGTGCATCGGCAGTTCACCTTGAGGGTGTTATAGTTTGACTACACCATTACTCGGTCTCCTAGCCATATGGAACCCTGAGGTGTATGTTGGCTATAGCATGTTCATTGTAGGAACTGGATGGCATCAAGATGGAATCTATCTACCTCGGTGGTAGAGGAGCAGCCCTATGATAATCATGAGAATCAAGTCCAGAAATCCATGGCCATGGCAGAGTGAAATAATAGAAAGAGTTTCTATTTAGATTTTCACATTGGACTCGAATCGAATGATTACATCATATGACAGAGACTAGGGTTTGACGAGTTCACCTTAACCCTAATCTGATCGGGGCTCAAGATAGAAGAACTTAATCACACAGGTAGCTGCACCAAGAGGTTCGCATTCAGCTCTGATGGGTTGCCACCATATACTGCTAGGTGTCACTGGTGGATTTTGGGAGCAATTAGAATGATTTAGATGATCGATCATTCTAGCTGTTCGAATCAGAAGAGTTCTGATCCATCGAAAGGAGTTTCGATGATGTCGATGATAGAGATCATGACATATCCCATTACCATACAGAACTGAACCTAACTGGGTCACACAAACAAGGGTTTGAATCTGGTGATCATCAATTGAACTGATCTAGTTCAATTGATCTGAATGAGATTCAATTAGGTTCAAGGAAATCGTGCTAGCACTCGATTGAACCTAACGTTCTTCTTTTACTATCATAAATAAGTTGTCCTGATCTGAGCCAAAGGAGTTTGTGCTCAATCAGAGGCCTTCATATGGTCTGACTGGAGGTTGTCCAAGTCAGAAAAGGTTGTCTTATTTTGTAAGACATTACCTGCCATTTTTGGTCACCTGCCATTTCTTGTTCTTTGACTTTGGTCAAAAGTCTACCTTTGACTGGTCAAACGTTGACCATTGACACTTTGACTTTTGACCACATGTCATGCACCTATTGGAGAGCTGGTGGGGGCCTGTCCCCCTGCCAGAACCTGGCAAGGAGGAGGGCGCACGC
>QRFJ01003510.1:33838-51589 GCA_006176705.1 Cocos nucifera | reverse complement strand
TTTCTGCAAAATCCTAGATCCTGAACCTAGGATTTATTGTGCATATTTTGTTTATGAACCTACTTAATTAAGAATTAAGTTTATGGAATATTAATTAGGTCTAAAATTGAGAATTTCAGATCTAAGATATATTCATAATACTGGGTTCGGGCTTGGGTAGCTCAATTAGGTCTAAGCGGTTGATCAAACCGAATCAAGAGTTGGTTAGATGGGATCAACAATGCTTAAATTGACCAGCCTAATAGGATTAAGTCTGGGTCAAGATCGAGTCACGATCAAGCAAGACCTAATTAGGCTCAGAGGTTAGAGTCTGGATTGTAGGCTAACCCAATTGGTTCTGACTCAACAATTTGGTGTCTAAGGTAAGTTTGGCACATACGACCGACTGGTTTTTAATTGGAAGCTACTCGACCTGAATGCGTTCTTGTACGAGTTAATGGCATATTCCTTCCACCGGTCTCACTTACCTGGCCATATCTGTTGACACAGTTTTGATCTGAGGTGGTCAATAATCCGAGCTGACCCATGCCACTAGGTTAGTCATAATTGTTATGACTAAGCCAAGTCTAGTTTAATGAGACCTGAATCAATTCTCCCTAAGAAAAGATTAAGTCCGAGGTCTTCCACCATTGTAGATGTGCGGGCCCTTTCCGGGGTTGATTGTTCTCGGCTGGATACAGTGGCTCAGTTGCACCGGGAAGACGCAACCATGTCTATTAGGCATTGGATGCTATGGGCTGGAGGATGAGTTGGGCTCAATATTCCGGATACGGTGAGAGACTCAATTAGGAACCCAGTCTATGCAAATGGTGGGTCTGACTTAACTAAGGAGTGGATCAATATTCCGGATACGGTGAGATTCATGAATTAGAGACCAAGTTTGGGTGCACCATGATTAGAGAATCATTGAACAAGAGTTGTTCACTCATTGGGCTAACCCATCACCAATAACTGTTAGGTGAGGTGATGAGTCAGTTGGTGAGACCGCACCACCCACTAGAAATCATCAATCGCGGAGATTTTCGCATCTCTACAGAGGGAGTGTAGGGATCCGAGAAAATAGTGGGAGCTAATTTGTTTAAAAATAAAATCCCTAAACAAATTGGTAAGTCAAAATTACAGTATCTAACTAGAATCTTTGACTCTCTACAGAAAAATGTCTGCGTCCAACCCACTGGCACGTATCCTAGACACACATAGACTGACTGGACCCAATTATAAAGATTGGCTCAGGAATTACAAAATTGTTTTGGGTTCCGAGAAGTTAACACATGTTTTGGACCAGGACCTCCCACCTTACCAGCTCGTCCATCCACTGAACAGAGAGCGTCTCTGGAAAAATGGATTGACGAAGATAATAAGGCCAGATACTACATGTTGGGCTCGATGTCTGATGAGCTCCAGCGCCAACATGAAGATATCGGGACTGCTCGCCAAATGTTGGCTCACCTGCAGGAGATGTTTGGTGAACAGAGTCGCGCAGCCAAATATCAAGTCACGAAATGACTTTTTAAGGCTAAGATGCGTGATGGGCAGTCAGTCCAAGATCACTGTCTGAAATGATCAAGGACATGGAAGAGCTTGAGAAGCTCGGTGTGAAGTTAGACTTGGACCTGCAGAATGATATTATTCTGCAATCCTTGACTGATGCATATGGGCAATTCATCATGAATTACCACATGCATAAACTTTAAAATTTCTTGGCCAAATTAATGAACATGCTGGTCACCGCTGAGCTTTTTATGAAAGGTTCTAAAGGCTCAGTTCTTGCTATGAAATGAACTTCTTCCAAAAGAAAGTCTTCTGGAAAGAAAAAAAAGTCTGTGAAAAAGCAAAAGGTGGAAGGAGGAAAGAAAAAGAAGGCAGAGCCAAAGAAGAAGGTCGATGTCAAAGGAAAGTATTTCCATTGCAACAGCGACGGCCATTGGAAGCGAAACTGCCCTATTTACCTGGCCACCCTGAAGAACAAGAAGGAAGATCCTTCTGGAGGTATGCTCGTTATTGAGTCTAACCTAACGATTTCTTCTGCATCCAGTTAGGTGCTTGACTCTGGTTCTAGTGCTCATCTATGCACTTCTATGCAGGGTCTTGAGGATAGTAGGAAGCTGAGGGATGAAGACATGATCCTACGCGTCGGTAATGGAGCAAGAGTTGCTGCAATAGCCGTGGGAATATTTTCTTTTCGATGACCATCTGGTTTAGACTTAGTTTTGAAAGACTGTTATTATGTGCCTGCAGCTAGCAGGAATTTGATTTCTGTTTCATGCTTAGCACAAGAAGATTATGTGATTACCTTCCTTAAGGATCATTATAATATTCTTTATAAAAGAAATAAAATTATAAATGATTTTTTTATTAATGATCTTTATCAGTTGCATATTGATATACCTGTTCTAACTATCGAGCAAAATGTGAATGCCAAATGACCTAGGGATAGTCCAAACGATAAATATCTATGGCACCTGAGATTAGGTCATATAGCGAAGATAGGATCAACAAATTGGAGAAAAATGGGCTATTGAGTCTATTGACTTTCGAGTCATATCCAACTTGTGAATCTTGTCTTCAAGGCGAAATGACTAAACTTCCTTTTGTTGGACATGGGGAGAGAGGCCACAGATCTCCTTGCCCGAGTACATACTGATGTGTGCGGCCTATTTGATGTGCCATCTAGAGACAATTTTATCTACTTCATTACCTTTACCAATGATCTGTCTAGGTATGGGTATGTGTATCTTATGAGACATAAGTCTGAAGCTTTTGAAAAGTTCAAAGAATTTAGACATGAAGTAGAAAAACAAACTGGAAAACCCATTAAGGTTCTTCGATCAGATCGAGGAGGTGAATATCTTAGTCGGGAATTCCTAGACTATCTTAAGGAAAATGGCATAGTCTCTCAATGGACTCCACCAGGAACACCTCAACTCAACGGGGTTTCAGAACGGAGAAATCGGACCTATTGGATATGGTTCGATCCATGATGAGCTTCACAGACCTCCCAGATTTTCTTTGGGGACATTCATTATTAACTTCAATTTATCTACTGAATAGGGTTCCCTCTAAAACCGTTCCTACCACACCGTATGAGATATGGCACGGTAAGAAACCAAGTCTGAGTCATCTCAGAATTTGGGGTTGTCCGGCTCATGTCAAAAGACAACAAGCGGACAAGTTAGAGTTTAGGTCCTTTAGAGCTCGATTCATAGGATATCCTAAAGAGTCATTAGGATACTATTTCTACATTCCTGAAGACCACAATGTGATTGTGAGTCGACATGCCATATTTCTTGAAAAATAGTTTATTCAAGATAGTGGCATTGGAAAGCAGATTAAACTTGATGAGAAAGTCTCACAAGAGGAAAGAGCTAAGGACCAAGTGGAACCAAATCAGGTTGAGCCAATAAGAACACTACCTCCTCCACCTCGTAGATCGGAAAGAGTTTCCCGTCCCCCTGAAAGATACTTAGGTATTATTTCAGAGGATGTAGAGGAAATGTTCCTCATAGGTAATGGTGCTCATGGTGATGATCCCAAAACCTACAACGAGGCGATATCAGATATCGACTCCGAGAAATGGCTTGAGGCAATGAAGTCAGAGATCGACTCGATGCACTCAAACCAAGTCTGGACCTTGGTAGATCCACCAGAAGGTATAGTACCTATTGGATGTAAGTGGATCTTCAAGAGAAAGATTGGTGCAGATGGGAATGTGGAGACATTCAAGGCTAGACTGGTGGCAAAAGGTTATAGTCAACGTGAAGGCATTGACTATCAGGATACCTTTTCCCCAGTGGCTATGCTAAAATCCATCCGCACATTGCTTGCTGTTGCAGCCTATTTCGATTATGAAATATGGCAAATGGACGTGAAAACGGCATTCCTAAATGGATATCTTGAGGAAGATATCTATATGGAACAGCCACTAGGTTTCACATCCAGTGATACTGATCACAAGGTTTGCAAGCTGCAAAGGTCCATATATGGACTTAAGCAAGCGTCTCGGAGCTGGAACACTCGTTTTAATGATGTGATCAAAAAGTTTGGTTTCATCAAAAACGAAGAGGAACCATGTGTTTTCAAAAGGGTCAGTGGGAGCGCTGTTGTCTTCCTCGTATTGTACGTGGATGACATCCTCCTTATTGGGAATGATATTCCCATGTTGACATCAGTCAAGATGTGGTTGTCTAAGGAATTCTCCATGAAAGACCTAGGTGAAGCATCCTTTATTCTAGGAATTAAGGTCTATAGGGATAGACCGAATAGGATGCTAGGACTTTCACAGAAGAT
This sequence comes from Cocos nucifera, assembly GCA_006176705.1. NCBI lineage: Eukaryota > Viridiplantae > Streptophyta > Magnoliopsida > Arecales > Arecaceae > Cocos > Cocos nucifera. The sequence goes on along the minus strand of QRFJ01003510.1, from coordinate 47,302 downwards.
GTACATAGAGGAAGTACTAAAGAGGTTTAGTATGGAAAACTCTAAGAGGGGATTAATACCCTTCAGACATGGTATTCATCTTTCCAAGAAGATGTGCCCCAGCACACCTGAGGAAATAGAACGCATGAGCAAGATCCCTTATGCTTCTGCAATAGGGAGCCTCATGTATGCCATGCTATGTACACGACCTGATATAGCCCATGCTGTGAGTGTCACAAGCAGATATCAGTCAAATCCAGGTGTAGAACACTGGACTTCTGTGAAGTGTATCCTTAAGTACTTGAGAAGAACTAAGGATATGATGTTGGTCTTTGGTAATGGAGAACTCCTGGTCCAGGGATACACAGACTCGGACTTCATGTCCGATATAGATGATCGAAAGTCGACATCTGGAAGTCTGTTTGTGTGCAATGGTGGAGCTGTCAGCTGGAAGAGTTCCAAGCAAACTGTGATAGCAGATTCCACCATGGAAGCAGAATATATAGCTGCATCAGAGGCTGCAAAGGAAGCGTTCTGGTACAAGAAGTTTGCTGCAGAAATTGGAGTAATGCCATCAGATGCCATTCCTCTTTACTGCGACAACAATGGCGCCATAGCCCTTGCTAAGGAGCCGAGGTCTCACCAGAAGTCCAAGCACATTGAGCGGCGATATCATCTCATCCGCGATTACCTTGAGAAAGGTTACGTTGAGGTCAAGAGAGTCAACTCCACAGATAATGTGGCAGACCCACTTACAAAGCCGTTGAGCCAGCTAAAGATCGAAGCCCACCTTGAGAAGATGGGACTTAGACTTGTAGCCAATTGGCTTTAGGACAAGTGGGAGATTGTTAGATATATGTGCCCTAGAAGCCAGAATTGGCTGACACTTGTAATACACTTCTAGGGGCAAAATTGTAATTTTGACTATAATAAATGGGTTATTTTCTATCACACATGTGTATTTAGTGTCTGTGATACATCCTTTGAGTTAATGGTAATGATAATTCATATTTTCAAGAGTTGAAAATTTAAGACATGAATAATCATTATTAACTCATAAATAGCTCCCGACCATAGGATCATCACGAGGATGGTGATTGATCCGGAAGGTTGGTGTACGATCGCTTCTCTTTAGTAGATGAGTCTTGAGTCTATGGTGTGGAGACACCAGAGCGAGAGTACAGGTACTCGTTAGAGAACGAGGGCACTGAGCGTGACCACCTCGAGTAGTCATTAGGGAGTCTACCTTCTCGTCAATGACTGACTCGATGCTGCAGTAGTGTGTCTGGTTCTTTGACCTGAGATGCATCGGCAGTTCACCTTGAGGGTGTTATAGTTTGACTACACCATTACTCGGTCTCCTAGCCATATGGAACCCTGAGGTGTATGTTGGCTGTGACATGTTCATTGTAGGAACTGGATTGCATCAAGATGGGATCTATCTACCTCGGTGGTAGAGGAGTAGCCCTATGATGATCATGAGAATCAAGTCCTGAAGCCCATGGCCATGGCAGAGTGAAATAATAGAAAGAGTTTCTATTTAGATTTTCACATTGGACTCGAATCGAATGATTACATCATATGACAGAGATTAGGGTTTTGACGAGTTCACCTTAACCCTAATCTGATCGGGGCTCAAGATAGAAGAACTGAATCACACAGGTAGCTGCACCAAGAGGTTCGCATTCAGCTCTGATGGGTTGCCACCATATACTGCTAGGTGTCACTGGTGGATTTTGGGAGCAATTAGAATGATTTAGATGATCGATCATTCTAGCTGTTCGAATCAGAAGAGTTCTGATCCATCGAAAGGAGTTTCGATGATGTCGATGATAGAGATCATGACATATCCCATTACCATACAGAACTGAACCTAACTGGGTCACACAAACAAGGGTTTGAATCTGGTGATCATCAATTGAACTAATATAGTTCAATTGATCTGAATGAGATTCAATTAGGTTCAAGGAAATCGTGCTAGCACTCGATTGAACCTAACGTTCTTCTTTTGCTATCATAAATAAGTCGTCCTGTCTGAGCCAAAGGAGTTTGTGCTCAAACAGAAGTCTTCTTATGGTCTGACTGGAGGTTGTCCAAGTCAGAATAGGTTGTCTTATTTGTAAGACATTACCTGCCAATTTTGGTCACCTGCCATTTCTTGGTCTTTGACTTTGGTCAGAACTCTACTTTTGACTGGTCAAATGTTGACCATTCATCCTTTGACTTTTGACCACATGTCATGCACCTATTGGAGAGCTGGTGGGGGCTTGTCCCCCTGCCAGAACCTGGCAAGGAGATGGGCGCACGCCAAGGGAGGCGTGAGCCCAGTAAGAGGCGACATGGAGTCCTTGTGGGACAAGGACTCCATCTCCCTTTAGGATTCCAATGAGAGTTCTTCTAAGAATCCAGTTTGACTGGTCCAAGGCACTCTCCAAGTAGGAATCCAGGGGTCTCTAATCCCACCAATCAGATTTAGATCTGATTTCACAAAGGGTTGTGATTGGTTGGGAGGAAGATGACTTGGATCACGCTTAGTCTATATAAGAGACCCAGCGCCCAAGTGAAAAAATAATCAAGAAGTAATCAAGAAGCAATCTTCCCACGCCCCAAGGCTGCCTCTCTCCCCTTTCTCCACGCCATACTCTCATCTCCCCTTGCTCTCCACGTCCAAAAGTGTTTTGGATTTGGATTGGTGCGATTTAGATCAAGAAAAGGAGATCAAAAGCAAGAAGGCTGCGCTGCTGCGAAGAACGACTGCAGATCTTCAAAAGGAGTTTTGAAGATCCTCCAGATCAGATCCAGATCTGATTTTTGGAGGCGTGATAGAGAAGAAGAGGATCTCCAGATCCAGCCCGAGTGGATACCGGTAGAGGCCAGGCGCTTGCGTGGCTTGATCCAGAACCTTCCGCTGCAAACAGGATCATCAACAGGGTAATAGGATTACCCTATTCAGGTAAATTGAATGTGATTTAATTTATCCTTTTCATTTAATTTTTATTAAATAAATAAGAATCAGATCTGAAGCATCCCTGATCTGATACAGATCTAAGAGAAAAATTTTTGAAATATATCTCTTGATCTGATCAGATCTGAACGAACCTGGTCAGGGAAATCAGGATTTCCCTTCACTCTTCCCACTAGAAGAGTAGTCACTAAGGACTCATACGAAGGAGGGAGCGATGCTAGCAAGACCAATGGCCTGGTCTTCTCCTCAACTTTTTCACCAATGCTGAGGAGGTCGGTAAGAATCTTCTAAAAGTTGGATAGATGCTCCCGCATGCTCTGGTATTCATCCATCCATAGCTGGTAGAAGTACTTCCAAAGGAATAGCATGTTGGTGAGGAACTTTGTCATTTACAACTCCTCGAGCTTCGATCATAGTGCCATTGAAAAAATCTCGCCAAGTACATGGATCACCATATTATTCGCTAGGTATAACTAGATCGTGCTCACCGCCTACATCTAGATCCGCTTCCAATCCTTCACCTCTATAGTGGCTGGCATCTCATTATACAAGAGAGCATCAATCAACCTATGTTGGATAAGGACATCCTTTACCCTTACTTGCTACAAAAAGAAATTGCCCATCCCATCGAATCGATTGATCTCCATCTTGATTGTGCTTATCTTCTCCATATTCTTCAATCTCTATCCACTACTACAATCTATGCTCTGGTACTATCTGGCTCTGATATAAATTATTGTGGTATCAACTCGCTCTGATTTCAAACTATTATGATATCAGCTACTCTAATACTTTTTGTTAAGAACCTAGTACCAAATTATTATGGCAGAAGAATAAAATAAAATAAAAAAATAATCAAGTATGTGGATCAGCCTAAAGGCTCGCCTTCATGAGGCATGCAAAACTTCACTATGAAAGAAAAAAAATATGTATAAGAGGAGAACAACCGCTCTCAACTCACCATACATAAATCTCTCTCAACTAGAAGCTACCCTCATAAAAGCTCTCTCAAAATTTCAAGGAGACCCACAGAAGCTGTAAAATGCTCTATCCTCATAGCCTCCTCATCGGATGCTATGCATCTATTGCTTCTCTCTCTCGTAGGCTGCACATACTCGATGCTCTATCAAGCTTCTCTCAGTGGCTACCTAAGCCTCTGTACATGCCTCTCACATCACACGCACCATCTGTTTTGCTCCACAACATCTTAGCCCTTTAAATAGGATGAGAATCCTCTTCTCAACAATTCATGGAGTTTTAACAGGACTCATTCTCCTAATATGAGTTGAAGATTCTTTGATGGAGTCTTGAAATATTTTTTGACCTTCAGATCATGACCGCAATCCTCCATCATCGCTGGATCTGGTGGTCCATGCACAACTTCCATAGATCCCTTAGATTAATCACAATCTGAGTCTAAATAGAAAAAAATTTCATCATATTCTATTCGCCTCCGTCGAGCTGGCTCGATCAGGGGTCATGCTGGCTTGACTGCATCTCATCTGGACTTTTACTATTTATCTGCCTGAGAGAGTCATCTCGACTATAGTTTGAGCTGGCTTAATCTCAATCCGAGCTAGCTCGACCATTTATCAGAGCCAGCCCGATTGCTGTGCTGAAAATTGATTCTCTTCTTGCTGTGGGTTAAATTCAAGGCATTAAATCCTAACATATATAAACTCAGGTATTATATCTTTATAATAGAGTAGAATACAATTAAGCTTTTCTTCCTAAAACTCTCTACTCTTCTCTCTCTGGTTCTAACTTTAAGCCCTAGACATCGGCCATCTACTTTATTCTTCTTCTCTCCGATAATTGATATCAGAGAGATACCAGGATCCAATAGGTAGTACTTACAGGTGAAGCTTTGATGTATAAATATATCACAACATACAAGGGTATGACAAAAGAGGAAATTCAATTTCAATAACTAAAAATTTTCAAGTACATGAGATATGAAAGAAAATGAAAAAGTATAATTAGTGGAGGTCGCCAACCTCTGAAGGTGGAGTAGTAGAAGAACTCGGTGTGGCCTCAGCAAATGTCAGCCTCTCGGTAGGCACAGTGGTAGGTTCAGTAGATTCGATGGTAGTAGGCTCGACATGAGGAAGGTTAGCTCCGATCGCAGGAGGCTCGGCCTTATCTTCAAAAGAGTCCACTAGAAATCTAAGGTCTAGCTCGGAAAACTTCTCTGCGACCCTCTTCTGGCAGAGCTTAAATCCCTTGCCAAAAGCTTCTTGGGCAAATTCCATTTTGATGCCCTTTAATTCCTTTGAAGATTTGATGGACAAAATGGCCTGCTCTCGGGCTTCAGTAGTCTGCTTCTTTTCTTCGGCAACATCGACTTCAACCTTTTTTCTCTTCTCCTCCTCCAAAGTCAACACAGCCTTCAACCCACCGACACCTACTCCTCCCTCTTGAGCGCCTCTTATAGATGCTCGATCTTGATAGAAAGATGCCCCACCTTGGCCTTATATATTGAGAATTATATCCCAAAGTCAATCATCAGTCTATTGATGGTTGTGCTATTTTATGTTTATAAATAATTTATTATTGAATAAAATAATATTATAATTTTTTCATCATAAAGTTTATATCTTCTAATGAACTCCATTTATTATGATAAAGTTCTTAGGACTATTTAGTTTCGATAAAGAGAGGATTTATCGATTAGTCCTTAAACTGTTCACGATCAAATGATATGTTGTTAATCAGGATAATAACATTTATCGAGTATAGATCGTTGTATGCCATATAGGTTGATTGTCCTTTTAACCAAGAAGTGTGGAGATACTGGTATGGCATATAGGTAAGATGTAAGGATACATCCTCATTGAACGTGATCAATTTTATAGCATTCTACTATCAAAAATTGCTCTGATGGGATATGGGTATAAGTGTCTCTTAAATCTGAGATCATCATGGTGGCTTGCAAGCAACTCATTATGCTTTGGTGTCAAACTATTTAAATTTCTAATTTAATGATGAAAGATTTTTGGGCACAGTCAAGTACTTGTAAAGTTGGTGGATGATCAAGATGGGATTGACCACTCTAAGAGATTGAAGAAAATGCATCACTGTATTTCAATTTAGCAAAATCTTGGCTAGGATAATCCATGAGATGAATTTGATATTTTAAAATACAATGTGGATGACTTAATCAGGATTGATAATTAAACTCTGAGTCATCCTATGATCATTAAGGTCAAGGGGATGAATTATATGGAAACTATGTCTATATGGATTCTAAGAGTGTTGTTTTACACATTCGACCTATCCAGCCATTGGATATCATTGCTAGATGGTTACTTCAATCGATATAAAAATTAGTTCTTGTGCTACTGGCTTAGGTTGAAACCTATAGGATTACACACATAAGAGGTCTCAATTTGATTAGATGGTCGATCAATGATTTAGAATCGTTCTAAGATCAAATAATCAATATGATTGATGTTTGACCTAGTGCAAGTGATGTAGAAGGATTGATTAGCAATTAGATTACTAATTAGCTTAATTTCATTAAGCCAAAAGTTTGAGATTAATTTTAATTGAATATGATTTAATTATATTTAGTTTGGGCTTGATTGGATCAAGTTCAATTGGTTATTGGATGAGCTAATTGCAAGAAAAAATAAGTCCCTATTCAATCAGGACTTGTATGCCCCCAATTTCTAATTTGATTAGAAATTAAATTAGATTTAAATAGGTTCTTAGTTGTACTAAGGTCATTTCTAATTGGATTGTATTAGTTTTAATTTAATTGGATTCAAATAAAAAGTTGGATCAAGTCAAAACTAGAAGTCCTAGTGTGATTAGGATTTCTCCATCTTGCGCCACCTTGCTTTCCATGCACCCCCACACCAATTTCCTTGGAATTTTCATGAAATTTTTTTTTTTAGAGAGTATCCACATCTTTTATATGTCTTCCATCATTTTAGAAGGAAATTAGTTGTGGAATAGGTCAAAACAAATAAGTTATTTTGACCTAAGCCTCTATTGGATAGAGTTTGATACATCATATTTTCTTATTTCTTTGAGGCACCAAACCACTTGATTTCCCTCTGATTTTCTCATGAGAAATAGAAGACTTATTTGCACATATTTTCTAGAGTCCATGAAAAAGAATAAGGAGGGGACACCCGTGAGTTGGGCACCCTAATCCTTATTTAATTTGGACCTACCTTTCTAAGTATTTGACCTAGAAAAGGACTCTATCATAACTTATTATTTAAAGAGAGTTAAGGCATGAGTTTTCTACAAGTTTTAGATCTGAGAGAGAGGTTTGGGATGTGGGAAGTTTAGGTGCAAAGAAGATCTAAGCGTGGTGCTTCATTGAGACACAAACCATTGTGTCCTAGTGAGAGAAAAAGAAGGGAGAAGAAAGGGTTCATCTCCAAGATTTGAAGGAGGAGGTTCCAGATCAACTATTGAAGAAGGATCAGTATAGTACTAGCATGCTGTGCTGATTTTCTATCATCGAACTTCAGATCTTTGATCAAAATCTTGTGTGAACATCCTATAAAGGCCAGATGCATGAGTGGCCTGGAGCAATGACCTCAGTCTCAAATCAACGAGTTGAAGATTCAAACTTGCTAAGATAAGGATGATGTGATCTTCCTTTTGTTATCTCGATTTAGTACTATTTTGATGTTGATTTGATCAACATCATCCTTTCTTTTTTTTTTTTTCAAATTTAATAGAATGCTTAAATCATGTGATAGGATCCTAGATCTAGAGCTCTTTTATGTTTTATTATGAATTAATATGATTAGTTCATCTCTTCCATTGCATGTTTTTGAAAAAGTTTCAAAATCTAATCATGAAATCTTAAATCTATTTTCTTTAATTGGTATTAGAGCATAGGTTCTTTATTACATGATTTTTTACATGTTTAGATTAATAATTTAGATTAGATCTAAATTTTAATCTATTGTTCAAATCTAAAATGAAAAAAATAAGATCACACAAACTAATTTATAAGATTATCCTGCTGTAAGGTTTACCCCTTATAATATAAAGGTTGTCCTAGTTTATGTAGATCTAATATAAATTATAAATTTATTAGATATGATCTTGATTTATTATAATTTAAAGTTATTTAAATCTAAAAATAAATATTTTAGATTACATGGACCGATCTTATAAGGTTGTCCTGTTATAAGATTTATCCTTACAGTGAAAAGATTATTCTAGTACATGCTGATCTAAAATTCTAATCATAAAATTTTAGATTAGATTTAAGAGATTTTATGATTTGATTAAAAAGAGTTTCAATCTAATTTTGTTATCATAAATATGTTGATTTAATCTAAAGTGATTTATAATAGATTAGAATTGAAATTGTTTCAATTTTGAATTACATGAACATGTTTAGATTAGATCTAAAATAGTTTCATGTTTATATTATTTGCATATTGATTTTGAATCAAATATGCAACTGATTGATAGAATAATATTATAAAAATATTTGATAAATATGAAAATTATTTTTAGAATATCAAATCCCAACCCTCAATTCAAAATTTAATTAGGAATTAAGAGTTATTTTGATTAAGATCTAGGATTATGAATTGAAGATCCTAAGACACAAATCATAACACTTGGGTTAATAGGTTAGTGAGAATTAGGTCCATTAATTGGGTTAGACCTAAGGTTAGATTAAAGAATAGACTTAATTAGAGAATTGACTAAATTTAATTAATAATTATTATAGATTAGGTCAAGGATTCTCTAGATCAATTACAATAGTTGTAGTTGGTCAAGTCTATGTCTTTAACGAGAACTAAGATGGACTTGATTCTTGGCTACATGGTCTAGCACAAACTATTAGGTAGATCCAATCGAAACTAATTAACTTGTTGATGTCTAAGGTAAGTCTGACAATATAGACCAATGGTCTTTAATTGGTAGCCCGCTTACCTAGCCATTTCTAATGGTGTCTAAGATAAGCTTTGGCAAATCCTTCCACCGATTTCACTTACCTAGCCTTTTTGACAAAATTATATTTTTTGATCAGATCACTTGATAATTTGAGCTGATCCATGTCAACTAGGTAAATCAGTGTAACTAATGTAAGTGCTTCTAGACCAGCCAATTTATGGTCTCCCTTAATCTGACTTGGTGAAGTCAGTGGGAGGATCATGATTAGCTAGTTTCTTTGGCTCTCTTCTCTAAACCAAATTAATCAAATCCTCTAAAATTATTAGATCTTTAAAAATGAAATATTATAGTGATAACTAGATCATAGCCTTCTATTAAGTGAGTGATAATGGATCCATTAGTTTAATAATCATTAGAGGCCTAAAGGCCTGATGCTTATTGACTAATGAAATTATCATTCATAATATGATTTCATGGCCACATCTCTCAGAATGGTGGCTAGGTTGACCAACTAAAGTTGGACTTAATCATTCATTGGTTAGATGGACCAAGCATGGTCATGTTAATGGTTGGACCTAATTGGATCTTTTCAGTGGAGGCCAAAGCCTATTGATTAAGAACTGTAGCAAAATTAAAATATTAAAAATTATTTATAAAAATAATTGATTATGAATCTACCCTTAGATTTACATAGGTAGACCAACCAAAGTTGGACTTATGTATAGTCTATGTGGATTCTAATATCCACTAAGAAATTAGGATAATTCCTTGAATTGGAGGTAGAGGCTACCAATTTGAATAAAATAGTGGAAGAATCTTCTGATTAAAGTCTAAATATTTAGGTTTAATAAATTATTTACTAAATAGATTTTGATTTTTCTTAGTGTAACTATGGCTAGTTTTCTTTCGCTCTGATCATTGTTAGACAATGTTAAGTCGGTGGGATCCAACTTTGGTAGTTGGTATCGTAAGTTGAAGATTATCTTAGAGCATGAATGGATCTTGTACATCTTGATAGATCTGACATCTAACGAGCCAGTTGCAAATGCACATGGGTTAGTCAAAGACACTTATCAGTAGTGGCTTAATGATCGAACCATGGTGCTGAAAGGAATATGCCCTCAAGCCAATCAATTTTTGGGTTGTTCTTTGTCTTCCAAACTCATGTAGTGACATTTTAAAATAAATAAAGGCATTATTTCATCATATGCAGTATCTTATTATTTATTTAAGATTATGATGAACCTCATAAATTAAGGCTATGATTTTAGGATTATGATGAGATCATATCAGTGAGATCTAAAACCTTAAAATCCTAATTTAAACATTCCTGATCGATGGAACACTGAGTTGAGGATCAATATTTTCGGTAAGACTAGCACATCTTTTGTTTGCTCAATTGAGAGGGTGATTGATCATACAATCACTTATGTATGACAATAATATAAAGATGTGGGTGCTTATTAGAGAATGAGTTCATTAGATTGATCCAAGTTGAGAATATCTAATGGAGTCTTATCTACATGTCAATAGATGGTTCTCATAGTGGAATTATGCATATAATCCTTAGACCTAAAACTACCATAGAATCTTATATATATGAATCCATATTGTGGTCCATACTCATTCATGACTCAGTCATGTATGGGATGATCTGGATATGGTATATTATATATGAAGGTTATGAGTAGGTTAACATGGAATCGATCACTCCTGGTAAGAGGAAATAGCATCCTACCTGCTTCAAACAAATGATGATTTAGGAAGACTTTGATCAAAGCATGATGAAAATTAGAAATGATTTCTAATGTTTTATTAAGTGAATCATCATCATAAGATTGTAAGAGAAATGAATATGATATTGGGATTGACATATTTCCATACCCAGAGTCATATTCAGGATGCAGGAAGATCGAAGGATCTAGTTGCATGGTAATTTTTCATTAAAAGGTATTTTTGATATTTCTATCAAAATTTCACATCTTTCAGAAAGTCACGATATGTTGCCAGACGTCAATCATGTCTTGTGGATTTGATCAAATTAAAATTTTAATTTGATCATTAAATTAGAAAGTGTTCTAAATTAAGTCAAATTGGGTTGGTTAGTTTTAACCTAAATCGGTTTGGATAAGTTCAAACCAGATTAGGTCAAATCACACCCAATGGGTCACACACAAAGAGAATTGATTAAAGGGTCTAATTGGATTAGACCATGTTTGCAAGATGAACATGCTAGCATATGTAGCAAACCCTAGCACCAAGATTCGAATTGGATTCGAATCGGCTTTCGATTTGGGCTAATTAAGGTCCGATTTGAGCCAAATAGGATTTGGTCTTGAATTGGACTAACCTAGACTGATTGGACTTCAGTTGGGATGCCACATACTAGAATCCAATGTGCCAGAGAGTCTCTCTCTTGTGCATGGGAAGTCTTTCATGCGCAAAGAGTTTTTGGCGCATTGGATTAAGTTGGCGCCTACCTTCTTTGACTTTTCCTATTTCTTATGTCGCATAAATTTTTTAAATGGGCATGGACATAAGATATGGAGTGTAGAAGAGTCCTTCTATAGATTAAATACTCCATTATTTTTTTGAGAAGGGACTCTTTGTTGCCCAGGATTCCTTGCCGCCCAAGACTCCTTGCCGCCCTCTCATCCTTGAATCCTCTTGGACCAAGTCAAAGTCCCTTGGGACTTTGACTATTCAAAGATCATCTCCATGCCATCTTTGCTAAATGGGCATCCCACTTCAAGGCCATTGGATGGCCTTCTTATTTGATCTAATGGTTATATCAGGGTGGCGCCAAAAATGAAAGCTTGTGACTCTTCGTAAATAACTTACGTAGAATTAGTCCAAGAGTCCTTCTGCTTTAAGGCACCTCTTGGACTAAGTCTACATGATGTTATTATTTGACTAGGCATGAGATAGGCTGAAGGGACATGAGATAATTATATGGAAAGGGTGCGAGAAAATGAGTTGGCACCCCTATGTACATTATAAATAAGGGTGCGCACCAAGAGTCCGAGGGTTGTGAAAATTATCTTTCTTTCTTACAAGTATTTTCTATTATCCAATTTTTTTTTCTTCCCTTCTCTTATCCAAATCTTGTCCTTATAAGGATTAGAAGTCATCTTAAGACAAAGAAATTAGGAAGAAAAATTAAGAAGACAAAGAAAAAGAAAGATAGGTAAGGAGAGGCAAGGAAGGTGACAAAAAGGCTAAGGAAGGTCTTGCCCATTTAATTAAAGTTCTTATTATTAGAATTTTAATTATATAAATTAGAGGTGCTAGTGTCTTGATCAAATCACTGTGTGGATTAACGTTGGAGGGTGAACACGTGGGCACCTAGTGGGACCCCCGACAGACTACTACCGACAATTAGGGACAATTTAGGGTTTAGTGATAAGAGGTATGTTCTAATACTTTCTTTTATATTATAAATGCATGTTATATGATTTAATTACTAATAAGATGGTCCTAGGGCTCAGATTTGATTTATATGATTTCATAATTTTGCTTTAAAATTCATACTTCCATCGTGTACACCAATCCTATCAGTGGTATCAATGAAGAAAAATCCTGATTTTTCAAATCAGGTTTGTTCAGATTTGATCGGATCAAGAGATATATTTCAAAATTTTTTTCTTTGATCCAAATCAGATCTGAAATATTTTAGATCTAATTTTTATTATTCTTATAATAAAAATAAAAAATAGATAAATTAAATCATATTTAATTTACCTTGATGTAGGGTAATCCTATTACCTGTTGATGATCCTATATGCAGCGGAAGGTTCTGGATCTAGCCATGCAAGTGCCTGGCCTCTACCGATATCTACTCAGATTGGATCTAGAGATCCTCTTCTTTTCTATCACGTCTTCAAAAATTAGATCTGAATCTGATTTGGAGGATCTTCAAAATACCTTTTGAAGATCAGCAGTTGTCCTTTGCAGCAGCGCAGCCTTCTAGCTTTCTGTCGCCTTTCTCTCAATTGGATTGCACCAACTTGAATCCCAAACTCCTTTGGGCATGGAGGGGAGAGGGAGAAGATGGACTTGGTATGGAGGAGGAGAGGAGAGGCAGCCTTGGGGCATGGGATTTTCAATTGATTTCAGATATTCTTTGAGTTGGGCGTAGGGTCTTATTTATAGACTATGCGTGAACAAATATGGCCAGGTAAGTGAGACCGGTGGAAGGAATATGCCATTAACTCGTACAAGAATGCATTCAGGTTGAGTAGCTTTCAATTAAAAACCAGTCGGTCGTCTATGCCAAACTTACCTTAGACACCAAATTCTTGAGCCAGAACCAATTGGGTTAGCCTACAATCCAGACTCTAACCTCTGAGCCTAATTAGGTCTTGCTTGATCATGACTCGATCTTGACCCAGACTTAATCCTATTAGGCTAGTCAATTTAAGCATTGTTGATCCCATCTAACCAACTCTTGATTCGGTTTGATCAACCGCTTAGACCTAATTGAGCTACCCAAGCCCGAACCCAGTATTATGAATATGTCTTAGATCTAAAATTCTCAATTTTAGACCTAATTAATATTCCATAAACTTAATTCTTAATTAAGTAGGGTTCATAAATAAAATATGCACAATAAATCCTAGGATTTCAGGATCTAGGGTTTT
>QRFJ01003510.1:0-33813 GCA_006176705.1 Cocos nucifera | reverse complement strand
GCAAGAAAGTAAGTTTTGGGTTTCTGATTAAGGACGAACACGCAGCACCCCTACACATCATAAGAACACCCCATCGAATGGGAAGAGAGGGCCTTTAAACCCTTCTTCGTTCTTATGATCGGACGGCCAAGAGGAATGCCTTAATCAGGAACATTCAATACTACAAAACAATATCAGATCTATATCATATATCTCATATAATAAAGTAGATCTAATCATGGCATATTTTGCATACATCTCATGTATCATAATCATGCATGTTTTTAGATCTAAATTATCTCATAATAATTTATAAAATTAGATTTAAATTGATCTAATCAAAATAAATTCTAATCTAGACAATTATGTAGAACTATTCTACAACTAGTCTAGACATGCATCAATCATATCTCATATGATATTCAAAAATTAAATAATTTTTATTTACTATTTTTTAGATGTTATTAAACACTTATAATATCAGAAAATAGTAAATAAAAGATCTAAAAACATGATTAATCGGATTAAATAAAAATATGCAGAATATTCTATAGAACTATTCTATCCTAGAACTAGTCATGCATATCTTCTAATCTAAGATCCAAATTATTTAATTTTAATTTTTTTCTGATTTCAGATCTGATCACATCTCATGTGACATCTAAAATCAATTATTTTTTAATTAAAATAAATTTAAAATTAGATCTAAACAATTTAGAACCATGGCTCTGATACTAGTTGAAGGGAAATCCTGATTTCTCGGTCCTGGTTCATTCAGATCTAATCAGATCAATAGATATATTTCAAAAATTTTTCTCTTAATCTCAATCAAATCTTGATATATTTCAGATTTGATTCTTATTATTTTAATAAAATAAAATTAAAAGATAAATTAAATCAAATTTAATTTACCTGATCTGGGTAATCCTATTACCCTGTTGATGATCCTGTTTGCAGCGGAAGGTTCTGGATCTTAGCCATGCAAGCGGCTGGCCTCTACCGGTATCCACTCAGGTTGGATCTAGAGATTCTCTTCTTCTCTATCATGCCTCCAAAAATTAGATCTAGATCTGATCTGGAGGATCTTCAAAACTCTTTTTGAAGATGAGCAGTCGTCCATTGCAGCAGTACAGCCTTCTTACTTTTGATCGCCTTTCTTTGATCTGAATCCCACCAACCAAGGTCCAAAACTCCTTTTGGATGTAGAGAGCAAAGGGGGAAGGTAGTTTGGCATGGAGAGGGAGGGGAAAGGCTGCCTTGGGGCATGGGGAAACTAGGATTGCTCATCATACCTCTTATCTGAGTTGGGTACAGGGTTCTTATTTATAGACTAGCTGTGATCCAACTCCTCTTCTTCCCAACCAATCACAACCCTTTGTGAAATCAGATCTAAATTTGATTGGTGGGAATAGAGTCTCCTGGATTCCTCCTTAGAGGGCGCCTAAGACCAGTCAAAGTTTGTTTTTAGAAGAACTCTAATTGGAATCCAAAAAGAAGATGGAGTCCTTGTCCAACAAGGACTCCTAGGTGCCTCCAACTTGGGCACACGCCTAGGGTGGCGTGCGCCCTTCTTCTTGCCAGATTCTAGCAGAGGGACAGGCCCCCACCAGCTCTCCAATAGGTGCATGACATGTGGTCAAAAGTCAAAGTGTCAATGGTAATGTTGACCAGTCAAAGTAGCTTTTGACCAAAGTCAAAGAACAAGAATGGCAGGTGACCAAAAATGGCAGGTAGTGTCTTACAAATAAGACAACCTTTTTCTGACTTGGACAACCTCCTGTCAGACCATATAAGGCACTCTGTTTGAGCACAAACTTCTTTGGCTCAGATAGGAACTTATTTATGATAGCAAAAGAAGAACGTTAGGTTCAATCGAGTGCTAGCACGATTTCCTTGAACCTAATTGAATCTCATTCAGATCAATTGAACTATCATTAGTTCAATTGATGATCACCAGATTCAAACCCTTGTTTGTGTGACTCAGTTAGGTTCAGTTCTGTTATAGTAATGGGATATGTCATGATCCTCTATCATCGACATCATCGAAACTCCTTTCGATGGATCAGAACTCTTCTGATTCGAACAGCTAGAATAATTCGATCATCTAAATCATTCTAATTGCCCCAAAATCCACCAGTGACACCTATCAGTATATGGTGGCAACCCATCAAAGCTGAATGCAAACCTCTTGGTGCAGCTACCTGTGTGATTCAGTTCTTCTATCTTGAGCCCCGATCAGATTAGGGTTTAGGTAAACTCATCAAACCCTAGTCTCTGTCATATGATGTAATCATTCGATTCGAGTCCAATGTAAAAATCTAAATAGAAACTCTTTCTATTATTTCACTCTACTATGGCCATGGGCTTCTGGACTTGATTCTCATGATTATCATAAGGCTACTCCTCTACCACCGAGGTAGATAGATTCCATCTTGATGCCATCTAGTTCCTACAATGAACATGTCATAGCCAACATACACCTCAGGGTTCCATATGGCTAGGAGACTGAGTAATGGTGTAGTCAAACTATAACACCCTCAAGGTGAACTGCCGATGCACCTCAGGTCAAAGAACCAGACACACTACTGCAGCATCGAGTCAGTCATTGAAGAGAAGGTAGACTCCTAATGACTACTCGAGTGGTCATCGCTCAGTGCCCTCGTTCTCTAACGAGTACCTGTACTCTCTCGCTCTGGTGTCTCCACACCATGACTCAAGACTCATCTACTAAAGAGAAGTGATTGTACACCAACCTTCTGAATCAATCACCATCCTCGTGATGATCCTATGGTCGGGAGCAATTTATGAGTTAAAAATGATTATTCATGTCTTAAATTTTTAACTCTTGAAAATATGAATTATCATTACCATTAACTCAAAGAATGTATCACAGACACTAAATACACATATGTGATAGAAAATAATCCATTTATTGCTTTTAGTCAAAATTACAATTTTGCCCCTAGAAGTGTATTACAAGTGTCAGCCAATTCTAGCTTCTAGGGCACATATATCTAACATCCCTATCTAACAGGGTCTCCTGGGCGCCTCCAGCTTGGGCACACGCCAAGGGCGGCATGCGCCCTCCTCCTTTCTAGGTTCTAGTAGGGGGACAAGCCCCCACCAGCTCTCCAATAGGTGCATGACACATGGACAGAAGTCAAAGTGTCAATGGTCAACATTTGACCAGTCAAAGATCAACTTTTGACCAAAGTCAAAGGATGAGAAATGGCAGGTGACCAAAAATGGTAGGTATTGTCTTACAAAATAAAAAAAATCATTTTTTGACCTGGATAGGCCCAGTCAGGACCAAGTGAAGGCCTTTAAATTGAGCACAAAACTCCTTTTAGGCTCAGTAAGGACAACATTTTAGATAGTAAAAGAAGAACGTTAGGTTCAAATCGAGTGCTAGCACGATTTCTTTGAACCTATTGAATCTCATTCAGATCAATTGAACCTAGATCAGTTCAATTGATGATCACCAAAATTCCAAACCCTTATTTGTGTGATCCAGTTAGGTTCAGTTCTATATAGTAATGGGATATGTCATGATCTCTAATCGACCATTCATTTGAAACTTCCTTTCAATGGATCAAAACTCTTCCGATCTTGGAACAGCAGAATGATATCGATCATCTAAATCATTCTAATTGCTCCGCAAAATCCACCAGTCCACACCTAGCAGTATATAGGTGGCAACCCATTAGAGACTGAATGCCAACCCTGCGTGCAACTGCCTATGTGATTAAGTTCTTCCATCTTTGAGCCCCGATCAGATTAGGGTTTAGCGTTGAACTCGTCAAACCCAGTCTCTGTCATATTGATGTAATCATTTAATTCAATGTCTAATGTGAAAACAATTAAATAGAAACTCCTTTCTATTATTTCACTCTGCCATGGCCATGGGCTTCTGGACTTGATTCTCATGATCATCATAGGGCTGCTCCTCTACCACCAAGGTAGATAGATTTCCATCTTGATGCAATCCCGTTCCTACAATGACATGTCATAGCCGACATAACACTTCAGATTCTGTATGGCTAGGAGACACGAGTTGCAGTGTAGTTCAAACTATAAACACCCTCCAGTGTTGAACTGCCGATGCACCTCAGGTCAAAGAACCAGACACACCCTGCAGAATCGAGTCAGTCATTGATTGAGAAGGTAGACTTCCTAATGACTACTCGAGGTGGTCACGCTCAGTGCCCTCATTTTTTTAGACGAGTATCTGATACTCCTCGCTTCGGGTCATCACACCGTAGACTCCAGGGACTCATCTGCTAAAGAAGAAGTAATTATACACCAACCTTTCGGATCAAATCACCATATCGTGATGATCCTATGGTTGGGAGCATTTTATGAGTTAATAATATTGTCCATGTCTTAAATTTTCACTCTTGAAAATAATGAATTATCATTTATCATTAACTCAAAAAGTTATATCACAGACACTAAATACACATATGTGATAGAAAAATAATCTATTTTATTGATTTTTGGTCTAAATTATTAAAAATTTGCCCTTGAGGAAGTGTATTTACAAATGTCAGCCAATTCTGGCTTCTAGGGCACATATATCTAACAATCTTCACTTGTCCTAAAGCCAATTGGGCTATAAGTCTAAGTCCTATCTTGTTCAAGGTGGGGCTTTAATCTGTCTGCTGGCCCAACGACTTTGTAAGTGGGTCTGCCATATTAATCTGTGGAGTCGGACTCTCTTGACTCGAACATAATCCTTCCTCGAGGTAATACTCGATGAGTTGGTATCGCCGCTCAATGTGCTTGGATTTACTTGTGAGACCTCGGCTCCTTAGAAGGGCTATCACGCACATTGTTGTCACAGTTACATGAGGAATGGGCAATCTGATGGCATTACTTCCAATTTCTACTGCAAAAACTTCTTAAATTAGACTGCTTCCTTCGCAGTTCTCTGATGCAGCGATATATCAGCTTCCATGGTGGAATCTGCTATCACGGTATGCTTAGAACTTTTTAGTTGACAACACCACCATTGCACATAAACAGACTCCTACAAATATTTGAACTTTCGATCAATCTACATCGGACATGAATTCGAGTTCTGTGTATCCCTGGACACTGGAAGTCTTTATTCCAAAGAGCAACATCATTATCCTTAGTTTCTCTTAAGTACTTAAGGATATATTTCATAGAAGTCAGTGTTTCTTCAACCTGGATTTGACTGATATCTGCTTGTGACACTCACCGCATGGCTATATCAATTTGTGTACATAGCTTGGCATATCATGAGGCTCCCTATTGCAGAAGCAATAAGAGATCTTTGCTCATGCATTCCCATTTCCTCAGGTGTGCAGGACACATCTTCTTTGGAAAGATTGAATACCATGTTGAAGGGTATTAATCCCTGTTAGAGTTATTCCATACTTAAACCTCTTTAGTTACTTTCTCTATGTACATCTTCTATGAAAGTCCTAGCATCCTATTCGGTCTATCCCTATAGACCTTAAATTTCTAGAATAAGATGCTGTCACCTAGGTCTTCATCGAGAATTTCTTGGACAACCATTATTTTGACTGTCGTTCATCATGGAATATCATTTCCTAATAAGGAGGATGTCACCACGTAACAGTACGAGAAGACAACAGTCGCTCCACTACCCTTTTTTAAAGGTTACATGGTTCGCCCTTATTTTTTGATGAAATCAAATATTTTGATCGACATCATTGAAACGAGTTGTTTCAGCTCCGAGTGCCTTGCTTAAGTCCCTATATGGAGCCTTTGCAGCTTGCAAACTTATGATCAGTATTCAACTGGAGTGAAACCTAGCACTGATTCCAATATAAGAATTTTCCTCAAGATATCCATTTCAAAGAATGCATTTCCACGTTCATTTTGCCATATTAATAATCGAAATAGGTTGCAACGGTAAGCAATGTGCGGATGGATTTTAGCATAGCACTGAAAAAAGGTATCCTGAATGTCAATGCCTTCGTGTTGGAACTATAACCTCTTTTGCCACTAGTCTAGTCTTGAATGTCTCCACAATTTCTAGCTGCAACAATCTTTCTCTTGAAGATCCCATTTACATCACAAAAGGTACTATACCTTCTGGTGGATCTGACCAAGGTCCAGCTTGGTTCGAGTTGCATCGAGTCAATTTCTGACTGCATTGCTCTAGCCATTTCTCAGAGTCGATATCCTGATATCGCCTTGTTTGTAGGTTTGGGGATTCATCACATGAGCACCAGTATCCTACGAGAAACAATTTTCTCTACTTTCTCTGAAATAATACTAAGTAATCTTTCAGGAGGAACGGAAAAACTCTTTCCCGATCTATTGAAGGTGGAGAAGCGTATTGTTTCTTATTGCTCAACCTAATTTTGGTTTCCAATTGATCCTTAGTCTGTTTACTTGTGAGACTTTCTCATCAAGCTTAATCTGCTTTCCAATGCCGCTATCTTGAATAAATATTTTTTTAAGAAAGATGGCATGTCGACTTCATAATCACATTTGCGTCTCTGCAAATTAGATAAATGGTATCCTAAATGGAACTCTTAAGGATATTCTATGAATCAGCTCTGAAGGACCTAAACTCTAACTTGTCCGCTTGGTGTCCTTTTGACATGAGCGAACAAATCGCCACAATTTCTGAGATGACTCAGACTTGGTTTTTACCGTGCTTATTCATACGGTGTGGTAGGAACGATCTAGAGGAAACCCTATTCAGTAGAGAAATTGAAGTTAACAATGAATGTCCCCTAAAGAAAATTAGGGAGGTCAGTGAAGCTCATCATAAATCGGACCATATCCAATAGAGTTCGAATTCTCCATTCTGAAACGCCCGATTGAGTTTGGAGATGTTCCTGGTGGATGTCCATTGAGAGACTATGCCATTTTCCCTTGAGGATAGTCTAAAAATTCTCCGACTAAGGTATTCACCTCCTCGTGATCTGAGTTGAAGAATCTTAATAAATTTTTTAATTTATTTTTCTACTTCATGTCTGAATTTTTGAACTTTCAAAAGCTTTTTTTTTTAGACTTGTTCTCATACGATAACACCATACCCATACCGAGACAAATCATCGGTAAGGTAATAAAGTAGACAAAATTGACTCTAGTCGGCACAGATCAAATAGGTCGCACCATCAATATGTTATGGCAAGGAGATCTGTGGCCCCTTTCCCCAAATGTCCAACAAAAAAGGGTTTAGTCATTTTGCTTTGACCAGACCAGATTCACACAAGTTGATATGAACTCGAAGTCAATGGAGCTTAATAGCCCATTTTCTCACCAATTTGTTGATCCTATCTTCTACTATATGACCTAATCTCCAAGGTGCCATAGATATCTATCATTTGGACTTCCCTAGTCATTTTGCATTCACATTTTGCTCGATAGTTAGAACAGATACATCAATATGTAGCTGATAAAGATCGTTAATAAGGAAACCATTTTGTAATTTTATTACTTTCATAAAGAATGTTACAATGGTCCTTAAAAGGTAATCACATAGCCTTCTAGTGCTAAGCATGAAATAGAAATCAATTTTCTGCTAGCTTTCAGGCATATAATAATAGTCTTTCAAAACTAAGTCTTAAATCAATGGTAATCGAAGAGGGTTATATTCCCACCGCCACTTGTAGCAACTCTTTGCTCCTATTACCAAACACATAGGATCATGTCTCCATACCCTGCTCAGCCTCCTGCTATGCCTCAAGATCCCTACATTGAAGTGGCACAGATGAGCAATAGAATCAGAGTCAAGCACACCAACTGATGCAGAGAAACCATAAAGGTTAGACCTCAATACGAGCATACGCTCCAAGAGGATCCCCCTTTTTTCCCCCCCCCCCCCTTCTTGTTCTTCAGGGTGGCCAGGTAAGTTAGGGCAATGTTCCGCTTGCTATGGTGTCGGCTGTTGCAATGGAAATACTTTTTCTTTGTAAAGCGGTTTCATCTTCAGCTCTGCTTCTTCTTCTTTCCTCCTTCCACCTTCTATTTTTTTGCAGACTTCTTTTTTTTCCATAAGACTTTCTTTTGGAAGAAGTCCATTCCATAGCAAGAACTGGACCTTTAGAAACCTTTCATAGAAAGCTCAGCGGTGACCAGCAGTTCATTATTTGATCAAAAATTTTGTAGTTTATGCATGTGGTAAATTCATGATGAAATTACCATGATGCATCAGTCAAGGATTGGAGTAATAATATCATTCTGCAGATCTAGGGTCTAACTCACACCAAGCTTCGTCAAGCTCTTTCAAGTCCATGATCCTCATCAAGATAGTTGGTCTTGGATGAACTGCCCATCATGCATCTTGCCTTAAAAAGTCATTTTCATGAACTTATATCTTGGCTGCGCGACTCTGTTCACGCAAATTATCTCCTGCAGGTGAGCCACATTTGCGAGCTATCTTCGATTAAATTCCTCAAATGTTGGTGCTGGAGCTCATTCAGACATCAAGCCCACATATAATATCTGTGCCTTATTATCTTCGTCTATCCATTTTTTTAGAAGACGTGCTCTCTGCTCAGTGGATGGACGGGCTGGTAAGATTATTTTTAAACAAATTAGCTCCCACTATTTTCTCGGATCCCTACACTCCCTCTGTAGAGATGCGAAAATCTCCGCGATTGATGATTTCTAGTGGGTGGTGCGGTCTCACCAACTGACTCATCACCTCACCTAACAGTTATTGGTGATGGGTTAGCCAATGAGTGAACAACTCTTGTTCAATGATTCTCTAATCATGGTGCACCCAAACTTGGTCTCTAATTCATGAATCTCACCGTATCCGGAATATTGATCCACTCCTTAGTTAAGTCAGACCCACCATTTGCATAGACTGGGTTCCTAATTGAGTCTCTCACCGTATCCGGAATATTGAGCCCAACTCATCCTCCAGCCCATAGCATCCAATGCCTAATAGACATGGTTGCGTCTTCCCGGTGCAACTGAGCCACTGTATCCAGCCGAGAACAATCAACCCCGGGAAGGGCCCGCACATCTACAATGGTGGAAGACCTCGGACTTAATCTTTTCTTAGGGAGAATTGATTCAGGTCTCATTAAACTAGACTTGGCTTAGTCATAACAATTATGACTAACCTAGTGGCATGGGTCAGCTCGGATTATTGACCACCTCAGATCAGAACTGTGTCAACAGATATGGCCAGGTAAGTGAGACCGGTGGAAGGAATATGCCATTAACTCGTACAAGAACGCATTCAGGTCGAGTAGCTTCCAATTAAAAACCAGTCGGTCGTCTGTGCCAAACTTACCTTAGACACCAAATTGTTGAGTCAGAACCAATTGGGTTAGCCTACAATCCAGACTCTAACCTCTGAGCCTAATTAGGTCTTGCTTGATCGTGACTCGATCTTGACCCAGACTTAATCCTATTAGGCTGGTCAATTTAAGCATTGTTGATCCCATCTAACCAACTCTTGATTCGGTTTGATCAACCGCTTAGACCTAATTGAGCTACCCAAGCCCGAACCCAGTATTATGAATATGTCTTAGATCTGAAATTCTCAATTTTAGACCTAATTAATATTCCATAAACTTAATTCTTAATTAAGTAGGGTTCATAAACAAAATATGCACAATAAATCCTAGGGTTTCAGGATCTAGGGTTTTGCAGAAAGTAAGTTTTTGGGTTTCTGATTAAGGACGAACGCGCAGCACCCCTACACATCATAAGAACACCCCATCGAATGGGAAGAGAGGGCCTTTAAACCCTTCTTCGTTCTTATGACCGGACGGCCAAGGGGAACGCCTTAATCAGGAACATTCAATAAACAAATACTACAAAACAGTTATAGATCTATATCATATATCTCATATACAAATTTAGATCTAACCATGGCATATTTTGCATACATCTCATGTATCATAATCATGCATGTTTTCAGATCTAAATTATCACATAATAATCTAAAAAATTAGATTTAAATTGATCTAATCAAAATAAATTCTAATCTAGACAATTATGTAGAACTATTCTACAACTAGTCTAGTCATGCATCTATCATATCTCATATGATATTTAAAATTAAATAATTTTTATTTGCTGTTTATCAGATGTTATTATAACACTTATAATATCAGAAAACAGTAAATAAGAAGATCTAAAATATGATTTAATCATATTAAATCAAAGACATGCAAAACTATTCTATAGAACTATTCTATACTAGAACTAGTCATGCATATCTTCATGTTCTTAGATCCAAATCATTTAATTTTAATTTTCCTGATTTCAGATCTGATCACATCTCATGTGACATCTGAAATCACGTTATTTTTAATTAAAATAAAATTAAAAATCAGATCTAAACTATTTTTAGAACCATGGCTCTGATACCACTTGAAGGGAAATCCTGATTTCCCTGACCAGGTTCGTTCAGATCTGATCAGATCAAGAGATATATTTCAAAAATTTTTCTCTTAGATCTGTATCAGATCAGGGATGCTTCAGATCTGATTCTTATTTATTTAATAAAAATTAAATGAAAAGGATAAATTAAATCACATTCAATTTACCTGAATAGGGTAATCCTATTACCCTGTTGATGATCCTGTTTGCAGCGGAAGGTTCTGGATCTAGCCACGCAAGCGCCTGGCCTCTACCGGTATCCACTCGGGCTGGATCTGGAGATCCTCTTCTTCTCTATCACGCCTCCAAAAATCAGATCTGGATCTGATCTGGAGGATCTTCAAAACTCCTTTTGAAGATCTGCAGTCGTTCTTTCGCAGCAGCGCAGCCTTCTTGCTTTTGATCTCCTTTTCTTGATCTAAATCGCACCAATCCAAATCCAAAACACTTTTGGACGTGGAGAGCAAGGGGAGATGAGAGTATGGCGTGGAGAAAGGGGAGAGAGGCAGCCTTGGGGCGTGGGAAGATTGCTTCTTGATTACTTCTTGATTATTTTTTCACTTGGGCGCTGGGTCTCTTATATAGACTAAGCGTGATCCAAGTCCATCTTCCTCCCAACCAATCACAACCCTTTGTGAAATCAGATCTAAATCTGATTGGTGGGAATTAGAGTCCCCTGGATTCCTACTTGGAGAGTGCCTTGGACCAGTCAAACTGGATTCTTAGAAGAACTCTCATTGGAATCCAAAAAGGGAGATGGAGTCCTTGTCCCACAAGGACTCCATGGGCGCCTCCTTACTTGGGCTCACGCCTCCCTTGGCGTGCGCCCATCTCCTTGCCAGGTTCTGGCAGGGGGACAAGCCCCCACCAGCTCTCCAATAGGTGCATGACATGTGGTCAAAAGTCAAAGGATCAATGGTCAACATTTGACCAGTCAAAGGTAGACTTTTGACCAAAGTCAAAGAACCAAGAAATGGCAGGTGACCAAAAATGGCAGGTAATGTCTTACAAATAAGACAACCTTATTCTGACTTGGACAACCTCCAGTCAGACCATAAGAAGGCCTTCTGATTGAGCACAAACTCCTTTGGCTCAGACAGGACAACTTATTTATGATAGCAAAAGAAGAACGTTAGGTTCAATCGAGTGCTAGCACGATTTCCTTGAACCTAATTGAATCTCATTCAGATCAATTGAACTAGATTCAGTTCAATTGATGATCACCAGATTCAAA
The DNA here is from genome assembly GCA_006176705.1 of Cocos nucifera. NCBI lineage: Eukaryota > Viridiplantae > Streptophyta > Magnoliopsida > Arecales > Arecaceae > Cocos > Cocos nucifera. Next base: position 22,247 of record QRFJ01003510.1, on the reverse strand, counting down.
CCCTTGTTTGTGTGACCCAGTTAGGTTCAGTTCTGTATGGTAATGGGATATGTCATGATCTCTATCATCGACATCATCGAAACTCCTTTCGATGGATCAGAACTCTTCTGATTCGAACAGCTAGAATGATCGATCATCTAAATCATTCTAATTGCTCCCAAAATCCACCAGTGACACCTAGCAGTATATGGTGGCAACCCATCAGAGCTGAATGCGAACCTCTTGGTGCAGCTACCTGTGTGATTAAGTTCTTCTATCTTGAGCCCCGATCAGATTAGGGTTAAGGTGAACTCGTCAAACCCTAGTCTCTGTCATATGATGTAATCATTCGATTCGAGTCCAATGTGAAAATCTAAATAGAAACTCTTTCTATTATTTCACTCTGCCATGGCCATGGGCTTCTGGACTTGATTCTCATGATCATCATAGGGCTGCTCCTCTACCACCGAGGTAGATAGATTCCATCTTGATGCAATCCAGTTCCTACAATGAACATGCTATAGCCAACATACACCTCAGGGTTCCATATGGCTAGGAGACCGAGTAATGGTGTAGTCAAACTATAACACCCTCAAGGTGAACTGCCGATGCATCTCAGGTCAAAGAACCAGACACACTACTGCAGCATCGAGTCAGTCATTGACGAGAAGGTAGACTCCCTAATGACTACTCGAGGTGGTCACGCTCAGTGCCCTCGTTCTCTAACGAGTACCTGTACTCTCGCTCTGGTGTCTCCACACCATAGACTCAAGACTCATCTACTAAAGAGAAGCGATTCGTACACCAACCTTCCGGATCAATCACCATCCTCGTGATGATCCTATGGTCGGGAGCTATTTATGAGTTAATAATGATTATTCATGTCTTAAATTTTCAACTCTTGAAAATATGAATTATCATTACCATTAACTCAAAGGATGTATCACAGACACTAAATACACATGTGTGATAGAAAATAACCCATTTATTATAGTCAAAATTACAATTTTGCCCCTAGAAGTGTATTACAAGTGTCAGCCAATTCTGGCTTCTAGGGCACATATATCTAACAAAGAGCACTGCTAAGTGGACGAGATAAGTATAGCGATACTTTAGAATGAGCTTCTTAGGAGAGAGAACTCAGCTTCGAGCTTAGATGGTGGCAGCTCAGCTTTGGCAGTTTCTGAAGAAGCAAGAGGTAGTAGACAGAGCGATAGAGGATTGTGAGGAGGATGATCCAGATCCAAGATGAGGGATCCTAGCAAGATTAGATGCTACAGGTGCGATGAGTTTGGGCATCGAGTCAAGAATTGCCCACAAATTAAGGATCAGATGAGGGATACTACAGCGATGGCCAGTAGCGAGTTAGAGAATGATGTCCTGGAGATATCTGATGAGGTATCTAGTTCTTTTCAGCAATAGATTTTAGATTCTGTTTGCATATATCATGTTTATTGTAGAAAGAAGTAGTTTGACTCTTTGGAGAGCAGTGATGGCACTATTTATCTATCAAATGGATCAAGCTGTGCAATCAGAGGCATCGGAATGGTCAGTTGGAAGACACATGATGGTATAGTGAGGAGATTAGAGGAGGTTCGATATATACCCAATTTCAGATGGAATCTTATCTCACTGAGCAGACTGGATTCAAATAGCTATAGGTGGATAGCTGGTGATGGAATCCTGAAAGTCAAGCATGGTGATAGGATGATATTAGAGGAGAAGAAGAAGATAAGAGGACATTACTATCTGGTAGAAAGCCCAGTGCAAGGTGGAGCTTTAGGAGCTAGAGGGAGCCTAGTCCAAGGTGGAGCTTCAGGTGGAGATGGACTGAGCATGAGACGGAAGACTCGAGAGGATGACAAGCGACGTCGTAGAGTGAAGTTCCTATTACTATAGGAGAATTTTTTGAGTAGGTCTCAGGTCGGGAGGATTACATCCACTAGCAGAGGTGGGATTGAGCAGCCTGGCTTGACTCCAACGTTTGCCCATCCATGATCAGCAGGCATGCCCCAGGGCATGGGGGCGAGATGGATCACAAGTTCTCAAAGTTAGGTGGAGGCTGAATTCAAGTCAAGGTGGAGATTATTAGGATTTGATGCCTCGAATTTGACCTATAGCAACAAAAGAATCAGTTTTCAACATAGCAATCGGGCTGACTCCGATACATGGTCGAGTTGGCTTGGATTGAGATCGAGCTAGCTCGAACCACAATCGAGTTGACTCTCTCAAGCAGACAGATAGTAGGAGTCTATACAAGATGCAGTCAAGCCAACTTAATCCCTGATCGAGCAGTCTCGATGGAGGTGAACAGAACACGATGGGGTATTTTTCTATTTGAACTTGGATTGTGATTAATCCAAGGGGTCTTTGGGAGTTGCCCATGGACCATAGGATCTAGCAACCATGGAGAATTGTAGTCATGATTTGAAGATTGAAAAACATTCCAAGATTCCATCAAGGACATGTTCAACTCATATTAGGAGAACGAGCCCTGTTAGGACTCCTGTGAACCGCTGAGAAGAGGATTCTCATCCTATTTAAAGGGCTGAGGTGCTGTGGAGCAAAAAAGATGGTGCATGTGGTGTGAGAGGCACATAGAGAGGCTTAGATAGCTACCGAGAGGAGCTTGGCAGAGTGTCGAGTACGTACAGTCTGTGAGAGAGAGAAGCAATAGGTGCATAGCATCCGACGAGGAGGCTATGAGGACAAAGCATCTTGTAGCTTCTGTGGATCTCCTTGAGATTCTGAGAGAGCTTTTGTAAGGGTAGCTTCTAATTGAGAGAGATTTTTGTATGGTGAGTTGAGAGTGCTTGTTCTCCTCTTGTACCTATTTTTCTCTTTCATAGTGAAGCTTTGCATGCCCCATGGGGGCGAGCTTTTAGGCTGATCCATGTACTTGATTATTTTCTTATTTTATTTTTTTCTTCTTCATGCCATAATAATTTGGTATTAGATCCTTAACAAGCAGTATCAGGATAGCTAATATCCCAACGTTTAGTATCAGAGCGAGTTGATACCACAACAATATATCCTAGGATTTCTGCTATACCACATGAATTCTAATAAACCAAATCCTAGCTGAAAAACTCTCCTAGGCTAATCTAATACATGAAAGGAATCACCGAGCTCATGTACTATGTCTCACATGCTCTCATCCCCTGGATCTAAATCTGACCCATACATAGATTAGTCCCTTTAAGATCTTATTGGTCCAGGCCTTATGACCCTAGGATAAAAGGCTATCCTAGACCCAAACAAAAAATCCCATACAGTTTTATTCACCACCGTTGAGCCGACTTTGTCAGAAGCCAAGCTGGCTTGACTGCATCTTGTCCAAACCCTTTTTTCTATCTACCAAATATAGCCAGCTCGACTGCACCCCGAGCCAGCTCAATCTTAGGTCGAGCCAGCTCGACTGCATATCCTAGTCAGCTTGCCTGTGTGTCAGCCCCTTATCTTGGTTGATTCTTCTCTTGGCTTTGGTCCCTTGCTTCATCTTATGTTTTAGTTCTCTGAAGTACCTACCAAGCCTCCTCAATATCCTCACACCTGAACCTCGAGCCCGTGCAGAGCTACACACCACCTTCACCTAGGATAACTCCTATCCTAGCCTAGGACTCATACCCATCCTAGTCTCCTGGAGCCAACACCCTGGCTCTTCTTGTGGCCTCCCAAGGCTTGGGAGCACTATATCAAATCTTACAATCTCCACCTTGGTGCGTTCAAGCCTTAGCACACTTGGCAATGTTCTCCTGCATGAACCTACTGTTGATGCACGCCTTGATAGCTACATGTGCACACCTTGCCACTGCCATTCTTCTTTAGCTACTGAGCTTCCTTTGAGGCCTTTAGGATGACCACCTCCACCGCTGAAGACCTTGGCTTGCTTCTATGCACCACCCTTAGAGTTGTAAGCATCCTTCTACTTGGCAGCCACGTCAACTATCCTAAACTTTCCTGAAGAATTTGCAGCAATCCTATGCCGGCGCCTGCTGCATAGCCTAACATGGTCTCCTCAGAACTTCGCCTGCCTTCCGTACATGCTGCTCCACCTGAAACTGTGCATCTCCAGCATTGGTGCTAGGATATTGGTTCTTTTGCACTCCTCCGCTCTGAACTCATATCATATCTCTCTCCATCTTGAAGCCACCTCTGCTCGGTGCTCCATCTAAAACCAAAGTCCCCCTGATGTCGTAGAAGTTGACTTTATAATCGAGTCTTTTGAGGATAACCACTTAATGCTACACTATTTAGCCTGCCGCTGCACCTTGAATACCGTTGCTGTCCCTTTGGATCCTCCGCACTCCGCAGACCTGTCCAAAATTATCTCAGATACACCATACCTCGCAGGCTCCTTCAAGACCATCAAGAGCTCATCCAACTCTTCACTTGCGGTGACTAAACCGATGGAATTTAAGTTTTCTCCTTCCATGCACTTCTTCCAAAGCAAAAATTCTCGCTTAAAGTGCCCTGCTTCATCACACTTGAAGCATCTCTTAGACCCCTTACTGTCCCTTCATAGACCCTTCTTCTTCTTTTGCCTGGGCCTCTCTGAAACCACGAGACCCTCCTAGAAGACCTTCCTCTTCATCATCTATTTCCACTGCTCATTGGACCTTAGCATTGATATGATCTCCTCGTTCACTAGTGTCTCCTTTCCATACAGTAGTGTAGTTACTAATGGATTGAAGCTCTCGGGTAGGGAACATAGCAATAATAAACTTTTATCTTCCTCTTCGAGATCCTTCCTAATGTTGAGCAAATCTATTCTCATCGGATCAAACCGCTGAATATACCCTGCAACATCCTCACCATCTTGCATCCGAAGGCTATATAGTTATTTTTTCAGCATCAACTTGTTGCACATGTTCTTCCCCATGTACAACTAATGTAACCTTAACTACAAATGCTTGGGTGTCTTCTCCTCTAATATGCCATATAGCACCTCATTTGTCAGATAAGCCCTAATCGTGGTACATGCCATTTTCTCCAAGAATACCCACTCCTTGTTTGTCATCTCCTCCGGCCTATCTTTCAAGATCGAATCCAGTCTCATCTAAACTAGTAGATCCTTCATCCTAACCTTCCACATCATGAAACTTCTTTTTTCATCAAACTTCTTAAATCCTACCTTCAACCCACTATTCTTCATGATTGTATCAATCAAAAATAGCAAATAGGTGGATCTAAAAAAATACCTTGACTAAGAATGGGATAGTACCACTATGATCTCTTTCTTTCTCATGAAGTAGGGAGAAAGCCTGATCTTCTTCCTACTCCATGCTCAACTAGGCTCTGATACCACTTGTTGCATCTTGGTACCTCTTTGATACCAATTGTTGGAGAGAAGAAGAATAAAGTAGATGGATGGCATCTAGGTCTTAAAGTTGGAACCAAAGAGAGAAGAGTAAAGAGTTTTAGGAAGAAAAGCTTAATTATATTCCACTATATTATAAAGATACAATATCTGAATTTATATATTCTAGAATTTCTGCTATACCACATTAATCCTAATAAATCAAACCTCAGCTAAAAAATTCTCCTAGGCTAACCCAATACATGAAAGTACTCATCGAGCTGATGTACATATGTCTCATATGCTCTCATTTTCTGAATCTAAATCCGATCCATACATGAGTTAGCCCCCTTAGGACCTTATGGTCTAGGCCTTAAGACCCTAGGATAAAAGTCTATCCTAGACCCAAATAGAAAACCTCGTCTAGTTCTTTTCACCACCGTCAAGTTGACTCTATTAGGAGCCGAGCTGGCTTGGCTACATCTCATCCAAACCCTATCTTCTGTCTGCCTAAGATAGCCGACTCGATTGCGCCCCAAGCTGGCTCAATCTCAGCCTAAGCTGGCTTAACTGCATATCCGAGCTAGCTTGCTTCTGTGTCAGCCCCTTGTCTTAGCGATTCTTCTCCTGGCTTTGGTCCCTTGCTCCATCTTGTGTCCCAGATCTCTAGAGTATCTACCAAGCCTATGCAAGATCCTAACATCTGAACCTCGAGCCCATGCAAGGCTACATGCCACCTTCACCTAAGACAACTCCTATCCTAGCCGTAGGACTCACATCCATCCTAATCTCTTCGAGCCAACACCCTGGCTCCTCCTATGGCCTTCCAAGGCTTGGGAGCACCACATTAAATCCTACACTACCATCGAGCATAGTTTTTGAATGAAGTGGCACCACTGCATTGGGCATTTTCTTGAAGGCTCATATTAAAAATTTAAGAAAGAATGTTTGTCAGGTCAACAAGAAGTTGAAGAAGATAGAAGATGAGCTTCAAAAATAAAAAAAAAAAAACTATACAAAGGCTGCAGTCAAAATCAACCGCTTTCATGGGGCATCCAAATAGACTTTCAGAGAATATACTGTCAAGAAGTACCACTTATCTGAAGAGTTTGAGTGAGCGAAGAAGCTCGCTAGCGAGAGGGCTTGAGCTTTGACTACTAAGATTTGCTCTTTTGATGCCGAGCTTCGATAGGCAAAAGAGAAGATCAGTTAGCTAGAGCTTAAAGCCAAGGAGCATATGCCAAGGACTGGTTGAAGAAGTTTTCTAACCTCCAAAAATAGCTACATGACACTGAGGTAGCATATGATACCTATTGAATTGGTTGGTGCAGGTAAATTGATGAACTTAAAAGAAAGCTCAAGGCAGCAAATACTGAGGTGACCCAGCTACAAAGCCCAAGACTCTCAAGGCTTGGGAGTGCCACATCAAATCCTACACTACCATCAAGCGTAGTCTCTGATCGAAGTGGCACCACTGCCTTGGGGCATTTTCTTGAAGGCTCATATTAAAAATTTAAGAAAGAAAGTTTGTCAGGCCAACAAGAAGTTGAAGAAGACAGAAGATGAGCTTCAAAAATCAAAAAAAAAAAGCTATGCAGAGGCCGCAGTCAAATTCAACTACTTTTATGAGGCATCCAAATAGACTTTCAGAGAATATACTACCAAGAAGTACCACTTATCTGAAGAGTTTGAACAAGCGAAGAAGCTCGCTAGCGAGAGGGCCTGAGCTTCGACACTAAGATTTGCTCTTTTGAGGTCGAGCTTCGAGAGCCAAAAGAGAAGATCAGTCAGCTAGAGAAGGGCTAGGCCTGAGCACAAGGCCAAGGAGAATATGCCTGGGATTGGTTGAAAAAGTTTTCTAACCTCCAAAAATGGCTACATGACACCGAGGTAGCATATGATAGCTACCGAATTGGTTGGTGTAGGTAAATTGATGAACTTAAAAGAAAGCTCAAGGTGGCAAATGCTGAGGTAACCCAGCTATAAAAATAATTAATGTACAAAGCCCAAGCTGGGTCAAGCAGGGATTCAAATGAAGTTGCTCCTCTAAAGAACTCTTTGGCAAATTTAACTGAAACATATGATAAAAATAGGGCCGAACTCTTTCAATTGAAGGTTCAAATGGCTTATAATGAGAATGCAGTGAAGGATGCTAAAGCTGAGTCCACCATTTTATGAAAAAGATTAAGTGAGGCTGAGGAGGTTGCTACGAGGGCTCAAAAGCTACTTAGCAAGAGCTTAGAGGCAAGGATAGAGCTCAAGAGCAAAGTGAATGACTTGAAGCTTTCACTTGTAATGGTCGAGGCCAGTAGTCCAAAGTTCGAATAGGACTTCATCCTTGTTCTTTTCCTTTTCTTTCTCTTCTCTCTTTTTTTTTGTAATAGGTCTGGAGACCTCTGTACTGGACTTCAATTTAATAAAATCGTGCTTATTTCAATCATCTTTTGTATCTTGTTTGGACTAAATGCTCATAGTTTTCTTAGTTTTTGCATCATGTCTGATGATGGTGTTGTTTTGAAATGGTGATCACGACCCTATATCTCATAGGCATGTCCCTCTTGTTTATAAACAAGAGTCTTCCAATCCTATTTAGGAGTTAACCTTTCTTCTAGTTTAGAAACTAGAGGTTTTTGTATTCTTTGTAAAAGTCTTCAACCATGTTAAGATGAGGTTCTCCTATTCCTGATATGGTTAACCTCTTATTTAGGAACCAGAGACCTTCAATCTCTTTTAAGGATCTTTACCCACGTTAGGATAAGGTCCTCCTAATCTTGATATGGTTAATCTCTTATTTAAGAATTAGAGGCCTTCAATTCCTTGTAAGGATCTTCATCCATGTCAGGACAATGTCCTCCTCCTATTTCTGACATGGTTAACCTCTTATTTAAAAATCGAAGGCCATCACCCATGTTATGATGAGGTCCTCCTATTTCTAACATGGATAATCTTCTATTTAAGAGTCAGAGGCCTTTAGGATGGCTTTTACCCTTATTTAGATGAGGTCGAATTCCTATTCCTAATAAGATTGCTAGGGCACAAAATGGCAATTGAATGGACCTCTCCTTGAGAGCCATTGCAGGGGCCCCTTCCCTCAACATTGATGGTGTTCACCCTCGTTAAGACAAGGTTAACCTCCTATTTAAGAATCGGAGGCGTTCACATCCCTTGTAAGGATCTTCACCTATAACATTCCAGACCAGCAAAATAATAAATTAAAAATTTGTGTTTGTGTATGTGTGGCATAGTAATTTAATTATGGTATCTTTGATCCATTTGAGCATAAATTTTGACTATCTGCCATTACGAGTCTTGAAAATTTTTCAAGTCTGAAAGCTAGCACCTATATAGAGAGCTATACAAAATATGAATTTTTTTAAGATAAAAATTAATGGTAATTGATCTTTAGGTGTTTGTGAGCTACAAAATAATTTTTAACAAATTATGGAGACCCTTTAATCCATTTGTTCTGAAGCGAGAATGTTTTAAAAGTATCAGGTTTGAGAAAATTTGAGCTAGAACCTAAATTTTGAAATCTTACTCTGAAAAATTTTGATTTTTCAAATATTTTTATTGATTCCAAATAGGAAGGTGTTCATTATTTATATTTATATTTTATTAACTTAAAAAAAATATAAATAAGTAGAGTATCAGGCAAGCCACTTTCTGAGTAAACCTATGAAGAGAGTATCAAAATAAAAGTTTTTGGAACTCAGGATAAGAGAAGTCTTAGCCTAAACTTGAGATGACTAGAGTTTTAGGTGACAAAAATCAAGATTCTATTTTCCTAAGAGTGAGATGTCTTAGTTCAGAATTGAGAGGTCTCGATTGTGTCGAGAAGTCTTGATCTGAAAGCGTGACGTCTTGATTTGCGAAAAAAATTTTGGGAGCAGCTATTAACTGACAATGTTTCAAGTTATGAATTTTAAATCATTTCTCATGCGATGACTTAGCAGCTTAGCTATATAAAGAAATAGCTGGGAAATTCCGCTAAGCAACACCTCAACAAGTTTAAATTCTTGAAAAATTTAGGGAATAGACACCTAGCAAGCAACTCTCCTAAATTTATTGTATTTTAGGTTTTTAGTCCCTGGTGTTCTCTTGAGTTGTTCCAAGTTCTATGGTAAAGTGGAGAGTTAGAGAGAGAGTTAGGGAGAGAAGAAGGACTAGAGATGGTCCTATTCTCAGTTAATTTTAAATAGAATTTTGGTTGGAAGTGGAGGATTTAGTTATAGATTGACTGGAAGAGCTAGAAGTTGCAGATTATGGAGAAAGTTCGAGCTGGGGTTGATGGCAGCAGAATCTTAATTTTTTTGAGGCAAGAATTTAGTCTCTAATCTAGAATTAAAGCAAAGCTTTAACCATTATTATTAAGTATGAGGTTTTAGTAAGTCAAATTGTAAATTAAACTTGAAAAGAGGATGAATTAATGCTATCTATTCTACTGAAAGTTTCTGGATAGTTTTGATAATGAGTTAAGCCATGTTGATTGAGCTTAGAGCTATTTATGGAATGGAAATACAATTGAATTGCTATAGTTCCTAAAGTTTATATTGGAGGTTAGTAAAATCTAAGCTAAAGCAAACAAGATAGGATTAAAATAAGTGATGAAAGGGCTAAAGAGTCAACCTAGAAGCAAAGTATATACTCCCATGTTTTTTGTATCATAATGGATTGTATTAATCAGTCTGTATTAACATTATAGCAGGAGAAAATGTCTCTCAAAGGGTGTTTTGGGTAATTTGAAGATCAAGATAAGAAAAATACCACAGTAGCTAATTTAAGCTTGAGGTGAGTGGGTTTTCTATCTAACTCTGGTTTTTTTCTCATATGGTATTTATTATAAAAGAGACAAGTTTTGCAAAGTAAGCAAGAAAACAGGAAATGAGATTTATATGCATATATGAATTTACTTTGAGTAGCTTGATATTATATTTTGAAAGGTGTTAGAATAGTTTATTGACACTTGTCTGAAAGTGAATTGCTCTTTATCTATGTTGCATTGATTGTGTGATTGCAACTTTGGTGATGAAAGTGATATTATCAAGGTTGACAAGTTATATATATATATATATATATATTATATGTGTATACATATTCCTATGGGATTAGTAAAGCAAGCTTTGAGCAGAAAGTATTCATTGAATTGGTTTTCCGCAGGTGACCCAAGGAGTGATCAACCTGTGGGGTGAATTGTGATATTGTTTATGAAAAGAAAATATTCAGGTAGCTCTTAGCAAGGAAACTTTGCCCAGTGGGGCTCTATATTTAGTTGGCACCTCCATAGTCTTTGTCCAATGGGGCTCTATCGTAATAATGCCGTATCGACTACCCATGGTAGGGGTGTGCTAGGGTGTAGTCGATAGTACTAACAAGCTGGCACCTCCACAGCCTTGTTTGATATAGTAGTAGTGATCGTATCGACTGCCCTTGGTAGGGGTGCATTGGGATATAGTTGGTGGTAGTTAGCAACTTGATGTGATTTAATTTGGCTACATGGTTGTATTTTTATTCAGCAAGCAAAAGCTTTCTTGAATGTGTTGCTAGCAAGTGAGGTGTATGTGAGACATAGATCTCAAATGAAATAGTGTATTGTAATTTATTTTAGCTTAGCAAAGCTTTCTTCTAGCAAAGTGACTCAACTATGATTTTACTCTTATTTGATTCATACTTATTTGAAAGTACAGTAGAAATACAAATTATATATTTTGATAATGAGTATCACAGCTATGTTTTTTGATTTTCCACTGATAGATTGATTATTCACTCACTAGGACTTTCCTAAAGTCTCACCCCTCACTCTTTCTATTACAGTTTGGGAGTTACTTGGCTTAGAAGTATGTTTTAGTATGTATCAGCAGTGTTTTTCTTGAGAAGATCTAGATCCTATGTAGTAGAGAAAAGGTAGTTGATAAGTTTGATGTTGTATTATGTTTTGTAGTTGTGTAAATCAGAAATGGTTATATGTATATATTATAGTTTGTTTTGGAAAAGTATGTATTAAAAGAGTAGTTTTATGAAGGAGATGTATGTACAAAGGGTAGCTTATAAATGAATTGTGGAGTTGTTGATATAAAAGAAAAGGTTAATTTAGAGTATTTATTTTAGTAAGCTAAGAAAATTGAATTGAAATGCTTGTGTTACAGAACAAAGGATGGATCAGATTAATTATCTTGAGTAGGTTTAAGTGATGTTGTAGTTCAGCTATAGTTAGAAATCTTCTTAACCTTTAGGTAAGGGTGGGGTATGGCACCGTCATTTGGATTTAGGGATGGGGTGTTACATCATCCACATCAGAACGAGGTTCTTTTCCAGTTTCTAACGTGGTTAACCTCCTGTTTAAGAATCAGAGGCCTTCACCCATATTAGGATGAGGTCCTCCAATTTCTAACGCGGTTAACCTCATATTTAAGAACCAAAGGCCTTCAATCCCCCGTAAGGATCTTCACCTACGTCAGGATGAGGTCCTCCGTCTATTCCTAACGTGGTTAACCTCTTATTTAAGAATCGAAAGCCTTCAATCCCTCGTAAAGATCTTCACTAATATCAAACGAGGTCCTCCTTCTATTTTTAACATGGTTAACCTTTTATTTCAGAATTAGAGGCCTTCAAGATGGCTTTTACCCATGTTAGGATGAGGTCCACCTCCTATTCCTAATAAGATTGTCGGGGCACAAAAGGGCCATTGAATGGGCCTCTCCCTATGGGCATTAAAAGGGCCTCTCCCCAGGGGGACAAAAGGACCATTGCAGGAACCTCTTTCCTAGGGCACAAATGGTCTTCACCCTCATTACAACGAGGTTAACTTTCTATTTAAGAATCAAAGGCCTTCACATCCCTCATAAGAATCTTCATCCATATCAGGACGAGATCCTTCTCCTATTCCTGATGTGGTTAACCTTCTGTTTAAGAACCAGAGGTCTTCACCCATATTAGGACTTATCCTAATATGGTTAACCTCCTATTTAAGAACCAAAGGCCTTCAATCTCTTATAAGGATCTTCATCCTGATCGGATGCCTTCAATCCCTCAGAAGGATCTTCAACCATGTTAGGACAAGATCCTGCTCCTATTTCTGAAATGTTTAACCTCCTGTTTAAGAATCGGAGGCCTTCAATCCCTTATAAGGGTCTTCATCCACATTAGGATGAGGTCCTCCTCCTATTCCTAATGTGGTTAACCTCCTATTTTGGAAGGTCTTCAGGATGGCTTTTACCCTTGTTAGGATGAGGTCCATCTTCTATTCCTAACAAGATTGTTAGGATATAAAAGGGCCATTAAATGGGCCTCTCCCTATGGGCTATTGAAAGGGCCTCTTCTCAGGTGCACAAAAAGGCTATTACAGGAGCCTGTCCCCTGAGGAATAGATGGTTTTCACCCTTGTTAAGACAAGGTTAACCTCTTGTTTAAAAACTGGAGGCCTTCACCCTCGTTAAGATGAGCTTAACCTCCTATTTAAGAATCAAAGACCTTCACATGTCTCGTAAGGGTCTTCACCCATGTCAAGACAAGATCCTCCTCCTATTTCTAACATGGTTAACCTCCTATTCAGGAACCTGAGGCCTTCCTTATTAGGATGAGGTCTACCTTCCATTCCTAACAAGATTGTCAAGGCACAAATGGGTCAATGAATGGGCCTCTCCCTATGGGCCGTTAAAAGGGCCTCTCTTCAAAGGCACAAAAGGGCCATTACAGGAGCCTCTCCCCTAGGGCACAGATGGTCTTCATCCTTATTAAGATGAGATTAACCTTCTATTTTAAGAACCAGAGGTCTTCATGCTCGTTAAGATAAGGTTAACCTCCTATTTAAGAATCAGAGGCCTTCTACTTTATTTAAGAATGAAGTCTAACTAAATAATTTTCTATCATTACTAAATTTGCACCAAAGATAGGAGTGTTATGAAGGAGAAAACCTATTTTTCAGATCAAGTTCATTCAGATCTGATTGGATCAGAAGGAATATTTTAAATTTTTTTTCTCTAAGATCTTATTCAGATCTGAGAGCCCTCAGATCTAATCTTATTGATCTAATAATAAAAATAAAAATAAAAATTAAATCTAGTTTAGTTATACCTTTATTTTGGGTAATCCAATTATTCTGTGATGATATCGATGTTTGCCTGAGGTTTTGGATGTAGTCATGCAAGTGCTTGGCCTCTACCGGTATCCACTTGGATAGGATCTGAAGATCTTCTCCTTCTTAATCAATCCTCCAAAAATTAGATCTAGATTTGATCTTGAAGGTCTTCAAAGTTGCTTTTGAAGAACAACCATTGTCTCTTGTAGTAGTGCTGCCTTCTTCCTTTTTTGGTGCCTTTCACTTGCTTGGATCGCACCTTGTTCATGCCCAAAAGCCCTTGGGTGTCGAGAGGAGAGAGAGGACCAAAGGGTGGCATGGAGGAGGGAGAGGGGCTATGTGGTGTGGGCTAAAGGCAGAAGAAGTGAATTCTAGGCGCAGACTAGGTTTATATAGACCCTACTGCACCGTGTAGTGCCACATTTTCCTGGCCAATCATGGCCCTTTATGCAATAAGATTTAAATCTGATTAGTGGAACGATATCATCTGATCCAATCAAATGAGTGACCCTCAAAAACCTCCTTAAGTGGTACCAAGACAGGGTCAAACAACACTTCTTGGCGCCACACAGTTTAATCCTCTGAAGCAACCTGGAGTCCCATCTGTATGGGACTCCATCTTTTATCCTCATGGGGCGCATGCCTCCCTAGGCATATGCCCCCTTCTTTTCTACTTTTTAGTAGGAGAATAAGTCTTTAGGTACTCTCCTATGGGTGCATGACACATGGGCAGATGTCTAAGTATCCAGGGTCAATATTTGACCAATGTCCAAAGACAAGATTTAGTAGGTGATGGAAAATGGTAGGTGTTGTCCCAAATTTATCTCATAAATTAAGACAACACTTTTCTGACCTAGACAAGCTCCAGTCAGATCATGTAAAGGTTCCTGAGTGAGCCCAAACATATTTGGCTCAGTCGAGATAAGCTTTAATGATTGTTAAAGGAGAACATTAGGCTCAATTGTGTGCTAGCACGATTTTCTTGAACCTAATTGAATCTTATTCAAATCAATTGAACTGGGTTAATCCAATTGATGATATCCAGATCCAAACCCTTGTTTGTATGACCCAGTTAGGTTCTGTTCCATATGGTAATAGGATATGTCATGATCTCTATCATCGATATCATCGAAACACCTTCCGATGGATCATAACTTTTTTGATTCTGACAACTAGTATGATCGATCATCCAAATCATTCTAATTGCTCCCAAAATTCATTAGTGACACCTAGTAGCATATGGTGGCAATCCATCAGAACTGAAAGTGAACTTCTCAGTATAGTTACCTATGTGATTAAGTTTCTCTATCTTGAGCCCCAACTGGATTAGGGTTAAGGTGATCTCATCAAACCCTAATTTCCGTTATTTGAATTAATCATTCAATTCAAGTCCAATGTGAAAATTATAACAAAAACTCTTTCTATTATTTCACTCTACCATGGCCAAGGACTAATGGACTTGATTCTTTTGATCATCATAGGGTTGCTTCACATCTACCGAGATAGATAGATCTCCTATTGGTGCAATCCAATTTCTACAATGAACATGCTATAGCCAACATACACCTTAGGGTTCCAAATGGCTAGGAGACTGAGTTATGGTGTAGTCAAACTATAACACCCTCAAGGTGAATTATCGATGTACTTCAGGTCAAAGAATTAGATACACTACTGTAGCTTTAAGCTAGTCATCGATGAGAAGGTAGACTTCCTCATGACTGCTCGAGGTGGTCATGCTTAGTGCCCTTATTCTCTAATGAGTACCTGTACTCTTGCTCTGATGTCTCTACACCACAGACTCAAGACTCATCTATCCAAAAGAAGCGATCGTACACCAACCTTTCGGATCAATCACCATCCTCCTGATGATCCTATGGTTGGGAGCATTGTATGAGTTAATAATGAAAATTAATGTCTTAAATTTTTAACTATTGAAAATATGAACCATCATTACCATTAACTCAAGGGATGTATCACAGACACTTTCAAATACACACTATGATAGAAAATAATTCATTTTATTATTTATAGTTAAAATTATAATTTTATTCTTAGAAGTGTATTATAAGTGTCAGCCAATCTGGCTTCTAGGGCACCCATATCTAACAAACTCTCACTTGACCTAAAGCTAATTGGCTACAAATCTATGTCCCATCGGCTCAAGGTGGGCTTCTATCTTCTACTGGCACAATGGCTTTGTATGTGGGTCTATTGTATTGTCTGCGGAGTCGACTCTCTTGACCTCGACGTAACCTTTCTCAAGATAATCGTGGATGAGGTGGTATCCCCACTCAATGTACTTGAATTTTTTATGAGACCTTGGCTGCTTAGCAAGGACTATGGTGCCAGTATTAATGTAGTATAGAGGAATGGCATCCGTTGATGTTACTCCGATCTCTATGGCAAACTTCTTATACTAGAATGCCTCCTTCGTAGCTTCTGATGCAGTGATGTACTCTACTTCCATGGTGGATTCTGCTATCACTGTCTTCTTGAAACTCTTCCAACTGACAGCACCACTATTACACACAAATAAACTCCTAGATGTTGACTTTTCATCATCTATATCAGACATAAAATTCGAGTCTATATAACCCTGGACTTGGAGTTCTCCATTACCAAAAACCAACATCATATCCTTAGTTCTTCTCAAGTACTTAAGGATACATTTCATAGAAGTCCAGTATTTTTCACTTGGATTCGACTGATTTCTGCTCGTGACACTCACAGTATGGGCTATATCAGGTCGTGTACATAACATGACATACATGAGGCTCCCTATTGCTGAAGCATAAGGGATCTTGCTCATGCGTTCAATCTCCTCAGGTGTGTTGGGACACATTTTCTTGGAGAGATGAATGCCATGTCTGAAGGGTACCAATCCCCTCTTGGAGTTTTTCATGCTAAACCTCTTTAGCACTTCCTCTATGTACATCTTCTGTAAAAGACCTAGCATCCTATTTGGTCTATCTCTATAGACCTTAATTTCTAGAATGAAGGATGCTTCTCCTAGGTCTTTCATGGAGAATTCTTTAGATAACCACATTTTAACTATGGTCAATATGAAAATATCATTCGTAATAAGGAGGATATTATCCACGTACAATACGAGAAAGATAATAGTGCTCCCACTGACCTTTTGAAAACACATGATTCCTCCTCGTTCTTGATGAAACCAAATAATTTGATCACATCATTAAAATGAGTATTCCATCTCCGAGATGCTTGCTTAAGTCCATATATGGACTTTTGTAGCTTGCATACTTTGTGATCAACATCATTGGATGTGAAACCTAGTGGCTGTTACATAAATATATCATCCTCAAGGTATCCATTTAAGAATGTCATTTTCATGTCCATTTGCCATATTTCATAATCAAAATAGACTGCAATAGAAAGCAATGTGCGGATAAATTTTAGCACGGCTACTAACAAAAAGGTATCCTGATAGTCAATTCCTTCGTGCTGACTATATCCTTTTGCCACTAATCTAGCTTTGAATGTCTCTATATTTCCATCTGCACCAATCTTTCTCTTATTGATCCATTTACACCCAATAGGTATTATACCTTCTGGTGGATCTACCAAGGTCCAGACTTGGTTTGAGTGCATCGAGTCAATTTCTGACTTCGTTGCCTCTAACCACTTTTCAAAGTCGATATCCGATATCGCCTCATCATTGATTTTGGGATCATCACCAAGAATCCCATTACCTACGAGGAACATTTTCTCTACTTCCTCTGAAATAGTATCTAAGTACTTCTCAGGGGGATGGAAAATTCTTTCTGATGTACGAGGTGGAGAAGGTAGTGATTGTATTGGCTCAACCTGATTTGGTTCCACAAGGTGCTTAGCTTGTTGCTCTTATGAGATTTTTTTTCTCGAGCTTGATCTACTTTCCAATGCCACCATCTTGAATAAACTATTTTTCAAGAAAGATGGCATGCCGACTCATAATCACATTGTGGTCTTTTGAAATATAAAATAATATCCTAATGACTCTTTAGGATATCCTTGAATCAAGCTCTAAAGGACCTATAGTCTAACTTGTCCATCTGTTGTCTTTTGATATGAGCCGGACAACCCCAAATTCTAAAATGACTCAGACTTAGTTTCTTACCATGTCATATCTCATATGGTGTGGTAGGAATGGTTTTAGAGGAAATCCTATTTAGTAAATATATAGCAATTAGCAGACTATATTCTCATAGAAAATCAGGGAGGTCTGTGAAGCTCATCATAGATCGGACCATATCTAATAGGGCCTGGTTTCTTCGTTCTGAAATCTCATTGACTTAGGGTGTTCTAGGTGGAGTCCATTGAGAGACTATGCCATTTTGCTTGAGATAGTCCAAAAATTCTCGACTAAAGTATTCACCTCCTCAATCTGATTGAAGAACCTTAATGGGTTTTTCAATTTGCTTTTCAACTTCATGACTGAATTTCTTAAACTTTTCAAAGGCTTCAGATTTATGTCTCGTAAGATACACATACCCATACCAAGATAAATCATCGATAAAGGTTATGAAGTAGTCAAAGTCTTCTCTAGCCGACACATCAAATGGGCTGCACACATCAGTATATACTAGGGCAAGTAGTTCCATGGCCCTTTCTCCATGTCCTATAAAAGGAAGCTTAGTCATTTTTCCATGAAGACATGATTCACAAATTAGATATGACTCAAAAGTAAATGAACTCAATAGCTCAGTTTTCTCTAATTTGTTAATTCTATCATCTGCTATATGACCTAGCCTTAAGTGCCATAGATACCTATCATTTGGACAATCCTTGGGTCATTTTGATCTTATAGCATTCATATTTTGCTCGATATTAAAGATAGATACATCAACGTATAACTAGTAGAGATTGTTAATAAGAAAATCACTTGCAATTTTATTTCTTTCATAAAGAATATTACAATGGTCCATAAGAAAACTAATTACATAGCCTTTATGTGCTAAACATGAAATAGAAATCAAATTTCTACTTGCAGCAGGCACATGATAACAATCCTTAAGTACTAAATCTAAGCCAGACGATAGTCAAAGAGGATAGGTTCTCACAACCACTGCAGCAATTTTTGCTCCATTTTCGATGCGTAGGATCATCTCACCATCCCTCAGCCTCCTGCTATCCTCACGACCCTATATGGAAGTGCACAAATGAGCACTAAAACTAGAGTCAAGCACCCAACTGGATGTAGAAGAAACCGTATGGTTAGATTCAATAACGAGCAAACCTCCAAAAGGACCTATCTCCTTCTTATTCTTCAGGGTGGCCAGGTATGTAGGATAGTTCCACTTTCAGTGGCTATTAGTATTACAATGAAAATACTTTTCTTTGTCAGTGGCCTTCTTCTTTAGCTCTGCCTTTCTTTTCTTTCCACCTTCCACCTTCTGCTTTTTCACAGATTTCTTCTTCTTTTCAAAAGATTTTCTCTTAAAAGAAGTATGTTCCATAGCAACTACTGAGCCTTTAGAACCTTTCATAGAAAGCTCAGTAGTAACCAGCATATTCATAAGCTCGGCCAGAGTATTCTGATGTTTATGCATATGGTAGTTCATGATGAACTGCCCATACACATCAGTCAAAGATTGTAGGATTATATCATTCTGTAGATCCTGATCTAACTTCACTCTGAGCCTCTTAAGCTCTTCAAAGTCTTTGATCATCATAAAATCATGATCTTGGACTAACTGCTCAACATGCATTTTTGCCTTAAATAGTCATTTAGTGACCTGATATTTGGCTGCGCAACTCTGTTCATGAAATAACTCTTGCAGATGAGCCAACATTTGGCGAGCAGTGTTAATATCTTCATGTTGGTGTTGAAGCTCATCAGACATTGAGCCTAACATGTAGTATTTGGCCTTATTATCTTCACCTGTCTACTTATCAAGAGATGCTCTCTATTCAGCGGATGGAAGAGTTGGTAAGATGGGGAGATCCTGGTCCAATACATGAGTCAACTTCTTGGAACCCAAAATAATTTTGAAGTTTTGGAGCCAATTCTTGTAATTGGATCCGATCAGTTTATAGGTGTCCAGGATACGGGCTAGTGGGTTGGACACAGATATTTTTTTTTTTTTTTGTAGAGAGTCAATGTTTTTAGTTAGATTTTATAATTAAGACTTGATCAATTTATTTACAAGTTTGATTTTTAAACAAATTCACTCCCACTATTTTTTTGGATCCTTATACTACCTTTATTGAGATGCAAAAATCTTCATGATTATTGATTTCTAGTGGGTGGTGCAGTCCCACCAACTGACTCATCACCTCACCTAATAGTTATTGGTGATGGATTAGTCAATAAGTGAACAACTCTTATCCAATGATTTTTTAATCATGGTGCACCTAGACTTGATCTCTAATTCATGAATCTCACAATGTCCAAAATATTGATCCACTCCTTAGTTAAGTCAGACCCACCATTTGCATAGATTGGATTCCTAATTGGATCTCTCACCATATTTAGAATATTGAGCCCAATCCATCCTCCAGCCCGTAGCATCTAATGCTTAATAGATATGGTTGCATCTTCTCGATGCAACTGAACCACTATGACCAGTTGAGAACAATCAATCCCGGAAAGGGCCCGCACATCTACAATGGTGGAAGACCTTAGACTTAATCTTTTCTTAGGAAGATTTGATTTAGGTCTCTTTAAACTTGACTTGACATAGCCATAACCATTATGACTAACCTAGTGGCATGGGTTAGCTCATATTGTTAGCCACCTTAGATCAGGACTGGGCTGACAAATATGGTCAGGTAAGTGAGATCGATGGAAGGGATATGCCATTAACTCGATAAGAATGCATTCAAGTCGAGTAGCTCCCAATTAAAAATCAGTCGGTCGTATCTGCCAAACTTACCTTAGACACCAAATTGTTTGAGCTAGAACCAATTGGGTTAGCCTACAATCCAGACTCTAACCATTGAGCCTAATTAGGTCTTAACTTGATCGATCACTCATGTGACTCGATCTTGATCCAGACTTAATCCTATTAGGCTAGTCAATTTAAGTACTCTTGATCCCACCTAACAAACTCTTGATTCGATTTGATCAATCGCTAGACCTAATTGAGCTACCCAAGCCCGAACCCAATTTTATGAATATATCTTAGATCTAAAAATTCTTAATTTTAGATCCAATATATTTCATCATCTTAATTCTTAATTAAGTTTAGGGTTCATAAACAAAATATGTATATAAAATCCTAGGATTCAGGATCTAGGATTTTATAAAAAATAAGTTTTGATTTTTGATCAAGGTTGAACGCGCAGTACCCCTACACACCATAAGAACACCTCATCGAATGAAAGAAGGGAGTCTTTAAATCCTACCTCATTCTTATAACCGGATGGCCAAGGAGAACGTCTTAATCAGAAACATGATAAATCTACAAAACTAGTTAGATATACATCATATATCACATATATAAAAATTAATCTAACTAAAAATATGTTTTGCATACATCTTATGTATCACATCATGCATGTTTTAGATCTAAATTATCTCATAAATATCTAAAAAATAAGATTTAAATTTGATCATATCAAATTAAAATTTATTCTAGATAATTTTGTAGAACTATTCTACAACTAGTCTAAACATGCATCTATCATATCTCATATGAATAAACTAAATTAATTTATTTTTTATTTTTTAAATCTAATTATTATATTTATAATATTATAAAATAGTAAAAAATTAAATTTAAAAATTATAATTAATTAAATTAAAATTATGATCATGCTAGACTATGCATAGAATAATTCTATTCCTAGTCTAGTCATGCATCTCATACATTTTAGATCTAGATTATTTAATTTTTTAATTTTTTGATTTTATATCTAATCACATCTAATGTGATATTTGAAATCATCTAATTATTAAACCAAAAATAAATTAAAATTATATCTAATAAATTATGGAACCTAGCTCTGATACTAGTTGAAGGGAAAAACCTATTTTCTAGGTCAGGTTCGTTCAGATCTGATTAGATCAGGAGGGATATTTCAAAAATTTTTTCTCTAAGATTCTAATCAGATCTGAGAGTTCTCAGATCTAATCTTATTGATCTAATAATAAAAATAAAAATAAAAATTAAATCTAATTTAATCATATCTTTATTTTGGATAATCCAATTATCCTATGATGATCCTGATGTTTGCCTGAGATTCTGGATGTAGCCACGCAAGTGCCTGGCCTCTACCGGTATCCACTAGACAAGATCTGAAGATCTTTTTCTTCTCAATCAATCCTCCAAAAATTAGATCTTGATCTAATCTGGAAGGTCTTTAAAACTGCTTTTAAAGAACAACCATTGTCTCTTGCAGTAGTGCTGCCTTCTTCCTTTTCTGGCGCCTTTTACTTTGATACAATTGGTGTATAGGGCAGAAGCATGGATTTTAAAGCAAAATTATGAAATCATACAAACCAAACCTGAACCCTAGGACCACATTATTAGCAATTAAATCATATAACATGCATTTATAATATAAAAGAAAGTAAATTAGACACATACCTCTTATGCTAAAAAACCTGAATTGATCGCGCTAATTGCCTACACAGTCATAGGGGTTCCACCAGGTGCCCACGGTGTTCACCCTTCAAATGTTGATCCACAGATGGAGATTTGATCAAGACACCAGACCTTTTTAAATTTATATATAATTAAATTTTAATAAATAAGAATTTTAATAAAATGGGCAAGACCTTCCTTGCCTTTTGTCACCTTTCTTGTCTCTCCTTACCTATCTTTCTTTTCCTTGACTTCCTTGATTTTTCTTCTAATCTCTTTATCTAAAAATGACTTCTTATCGCTTATAAGGATAAGGTTCTGGACAAGAGAAAGAAAAAGAAAAAAAAATTGGAAGCAATAAAGA